>JAPESX010000121.1:0-28065 GCA_029590615.1 Nemania bipapillata | reverse complement strand
TCGAATCATGTGGTGTGCCTAGATTTTTTTCAAGCCACTTAGCATCATGTTTTATAGCATCTCGTGTATACTTAGAGTACTCGTGAATAAAGAGTTTTGACCGCTCGAGAACATGTTTTCGCAGCCAAACTGCACCATCTTGTTTCTCGCTATGTGGGCCAACCTTCAAGTCCTCTTGGACTGTTGTCGAGAGGGTCGGGGAGCCAAGTGCTTGGTAGAAAGACTCAAGAACATCCTCTTCAGGAGCACACTTTAAATGATCTTTAAAGAGATTGTAGCTAATGAAATCGTCTACGATAACGATGTCCGCAGGTGCAGCGAGCTGATAGGTTCGAACAGCTTCCTCGTCTTCCTCCTGCTCGGCTGCCTTCCCTTTCGAGGGGTTACCAATCTCTTTAAAGGCTAGAAGAAAGGGGGCTATCTTCATCTTTCTCCACAAATCCTTATCCCTTCTTATAGTTGCCATGTCAGCTGCCAGCGATCGGAGTAGGTTTAGATACTTATCGGGGCTCTTCAGTATGCTGAGAAGTCGTGCTGGCTCTCCTGCTGCTAGCTGGGCGATTTCTAGTTTAGTAGGTTCGTTGTTTGACCCACAAGCGGAAAGAAACGAATTCGCAGGTTGGCCAAAGTCAACGAAATCGAATATGTCCCCATACATGATTGAGCTTCCAAGATAGCAGTGACGTGGGCTCAAATGAACAATAGGGCCGGATTTCTCATCATTATTTCCCGGAGATAAAATCCCTGATGCCCGAGTTTTCCGGGCCACGGGTACGATCTGAGCATTACCAAGACTTTTCAGAGCTATGCTACTGAGGTCGTTGACGCGCGTTGAAAAGTATTGGAAAATAGGAATAGCATCTCGGTGAGTGCTAGGAGGACTCTTTATGAGGCGTTGCACACATTCAAGAATCGGTGGATCTCTCGAAACGCCAAACTTTTGCGCCTCGCTGTGAAGTTCTCTTTTCAAGATATCAAACCCCAAAACAGCAGCGGCCTCATTGGTAAAGCATCCAGAAGGCGGCACAAGCCTTTTGGGGTCTCCCTGGAGCGGAAGAAATGCTTTGGTACTCGATGCCGTGTTGAAAGCACTGTAGCTATGCTTATGATGATAAGTAACGAAATAGGCCATTGCATTCTCGCGTAGCTGTTGGTCGTGGGAAGCCATCATTTCTACGAGTTCCGGAGCAGACGGGTATACTCGTAGGCCCAGGGTAGTTAGAAATTTCCCTTCCGGTGACCCACGATTTAGACCGCCCCCAGGCCATTGAAGAATATTTAATTGAAGTGGCCGGAGTACGTGATTTGGCTCAAAAAGCTCCGAGACTTTATATAGTTGCGAGCTCGGCTGAGAGAATTCCTTGCCCCCAGGACCGGCCTCGGCAGGACAAATTCGGGATTCCCTTAATTTTAGCATATCATCAGCTGGGATATCCAAACGGACCGATGCTAAGTATTTTATCAGTTCCACATGACTCCATTTTGCTTGTCCAGAACCATCTTTTTCTGAAGGGCTCAGTAAGCGCTTAAATATTGTTTCAAGATCGACCGTCTTTCTAACTCCAAGTGCAGACAAGAACTTCTCCTTCAACTGTGGACATTCGATTGTTGGGAGGTCGTCGAACAGCTTGACAAATGGGAAGAATGAGTCTGTTGGTTTCCTCATACCCAGTTTCGTAGGCATAACAGTCTGGGTTTTCAAAAGTGTTGCAATAGTGTCCCTAGAGAATTGGCTTTGATTCTCCCAGCCCTTCGATACTACAGATAGAATACGGGTTGCGAACTCTGGAGATTTAGTTATGTCTCGGTCTGAAGACCTGTTAGACCGAGTTTCGACTAAGAAAGTCACCCAACGAGAGAGCTCTAGGGGTTCCCAAGCAAGCGCACGAAGCTCTTGGATATTGCAGGCCCTAGTATATTCTTGTGGGATGGTGGTTGGAGGGAGTGGCAGATCGGAGGGAATTTTTTGTGTTGAAATAAAATTGCGAATACTTCCAAGAGCAATAATATCGCCGTGAGCCAGGTCCTCCTTTTTATTCACTATAGCAACAGCAACATCGAGCAGCCGGTCCCGGCTCGATGCATCAAGCTCGCCCACTAGGGCCTTCTTCGCTACCCATTGAATGAAATTTGGGAGTTGAGATTCCGTAAGTGGTTTTCCTGAAAGAGTTTCTAGTATATCTTCCACGGTGATTTGGGAGAGTAAGTCAAAGTCAATCAACTTTCGCACAAAACCAATAGTTTCGAGCTCAGGTGGGACTACAGCAATTCCCTCAACAAATTTGCCCAACTCCTGAGAACCAAGTCGGACTTTACTCGTGGGAAGTACGCCTCGGGTGCTATATATCTCCACAAATGGCTTTTTATATGCGGTCCAGAAAGCCTCCTCAATTGTTTGGGAAACATGGCCGCTTGGTGTAGAGTCACCGAAGGTAAACGCCTTCAGAATATGTAGAGCATCAGGCAAAAAAGCAGCCGTCTCCTTTGAAGTTACGCTAGTACCTGCAATCTCGGCAGCCCTTTCCAGCTTAGCTTGAAGTTCATTCATCTCATGTGTAAAAGCTAGGCGTGCCATGATACCTGCAGCTCGTAACATTTCGAGATTCCACGTCCGAACCCATCTCGCGTTCAAGTCAATAGCCTCTCGCTCGACAGTCGGAATGACAGAAGGGGCGGAAATGTGCATACCGCCACCAGTGGTCTGAGTGGTAGGAAATCCAATGAATATCCGCCCGCCCTTTTTGCTTGGAAGGACTGAGGCAAAAACATCAGTAGCCGCAGAGAGAGCGCCCGACCCCTGAGAGCTCTCAGATGCTTGTGTCTCGTCATACGAAGACGTCAAGACAGATAACTTTGTGACTTTCGGTGGAGGCTTCTTGGTGGCCCTCTCTAACTCAGATGCGAAGGTGGCGTTCACAGATGTCACAATAGCGCCTGTGGTAACTCGAATAAAAATGCTCGATGTCGAGGATGCCGTGATATCTTCGGAGATAGTAGCCTGGGCAATTTTCTCCTCTCTTGCCGCCTTTACGGCCTTCGTTGAGCCTGCCGTAAGCCTAGAGAAAAAGCTTCGCAGTGACGGAATTTCGGAAGCCCCTAAACCGTACCCCTCACTTTTGGCTACGGGCGCTTGGGGTTTCCATCCTATAGCGTTCATGTAGGTTGCATCGATTTGTGCGCTAGAACGGTCAACGCTCTGGACAGTCATGAGGCGTTCTCTCGTCGCCATGTCCATGCCTCGCGGGATGGATATATCCACGCTAGGGCTCGCCTTCTTCTGTAAAGAAAGAATCCTGTGGTCGTCTATCCAGAACTCGATGTGTTGTAATGCTACAAAGGTTAAGCTCGTGGCTAAAAACTGGCTTACGGAAAGTAGGTTGGGTAATGTAGTCGTTGTATTTCGGTAATCGAGAACAAAGGCAGTATCAGGACTGCGTTGGCCTTCGGAAAGCTGTAGCTTTCTGGTAAAGAGGGCATTCCCTTTCCAGTAGAATGCCATAGCCTCGTTGCCAGAACTAACGAAAGGCTCCTCGCAGTCGGCAAAGACACTGTAGAACCCAACACCAAACGCGCCGATCTTGGTCTCGTCCGGGTTTCCTTCGGCTATGCGCTTCAGCCTCCCCCAGTCTGTCTTTGTGAAGGGCTGGCCATTGTTCTGGACAACAAGCCGACGGAGGGTGTGATGTGTGATTATGTGCTTGAGGATATCGGATTTATCGGCCACCGAAGGCAGGGGTACTTGGGTGGAGGGCAGAGTTTCCCACTTGATCTTGACGGTTGTCGCTTGCGCATCGGCAGCGTTTTGTATGAGTTCTCGCAGCGTTGTCCACTCTCCCGAGTACCGCGCCAGCACTTTGTCTATCAAGGCTCTAGTGTCGACGGTAACGGCCTCCTCATCCTCCCCATCCCTCAGGGCCGCAGCCCGGAGCCTTCCGTAGTCCATCTCGTGTAATGTATTAGAGTAGTTCGTCGATTCGCCGGGTCATAACGGTTGTTGGGGGAGCAGAGAGGGCTGTGGAGCGAGAATCTATAGTTCTTGAGAATGAATAAATAGCAGGCCAGGGGTCTTTGTGAGGTTGTCGAAAGAAGGCGCTAGGATATGCCGGGTTTAATGGCGGATGGCAAGGCTGACACTTGGCCTGGGAAGTAAGTATCTGTACAGAATATCTCCCTGCTCTAGGCATTCCACCATTCCAACCCCCTTTGTGACACCACAATACTGTAGCACCCTGCTTGTTCGAGGCGGTGCTGGAATAGAAATACTAGGAAGTCTAGAATTACGTATGCAGGTATGGAAGAGGGAATACCTTGGCCGACTATGGCAACAGTGGCAGCCGTAGTTGTGGTAACAGACAGCAGACAGCAGACAGCAGCAGCAGCCGTTGCTATTGTTGAAAGGACAGAGACAGATAATACCTAGCACACTTGATTACACTAGTTCAGCCGGGTAGGATTAGTGCAGATTCCGAGTAGTGAGCAGTCCCAGTCCCAGCTGAGTCTTGGTGTGAAGATGATGACGGCGTAACTGTTTGACTCCCTACCTACCTAAGTAGAAACGCCATCAAAGTTTACTACCTTACCTTATGATACCTAACGAGATGTAGATGCAGGATACGAGACAGAGCTCAAGCCGCTAGAGGTTCCCAGTGCTTAGAGGCCACCCCACTGAGTGTACGTGGGGAAACCGTATTTATAAGTACCTAGCCAATCAGGTGTAGCACAGGCACTGTAACCAAATCATATATGTATGTAGGTAGTTTCCAGGTTACCTTTGCGACAGGGACCTACCTCCTATTACGACAACTCCCTTTACGAATACTCGTCTGCCTACGTACGTCCTAACGTCCACTAGGTATGTCTAGGTTCTAAGTACATAACCTAAGGCAAGTACCTATCTAGGCCAAGACAAACCCTCCAGTTCTCAGCTGCCTCGCGTGAGAAGTATACCTAACCCAGCATTAGAGTTTTTAGTTAAACCCTTTTCAGATACTACAGTAGATAATCTTATTAATTCATCAAAGTGAAACCCCAGGAGGTAACACATACGAAGCCTCAAATTTGCTGCTTTACACCTAGCGTCCACCGATATGTAATATTTAATCCCTTTCAGATCTTTCAGGGCTTCTTCGTCGATAACGCTGTGGACTCTTGCTTCTCCCCCGGCCTCTCGACGTCGATCTATGGCCATCCCTGTGGATTCGCCTGCGCTCGGATCCTTCCATGTTGCGCCCCCCGTCTCTCTCTCTTACATGTGATTTTCCCAGCCCATGCGTGTCCCTCTCCCGACTATGACTTCTCCGTCTGTGGTAGCTGCGTCTGCCATCTCTGTCGTCCTTTGAGCGAGAGTAATGTGTCTCGTATTTCCCCTCTAGCGACCAATCCCGTTGCCTATCCCGATCCCGATCTCCATCGCGATCGTGGTCGCGGTGTCTCCTCCGCCGGTCTGGGTCTCGGCTTCGGCTTCGACTTCGATGTCTATGCCTGTGTCGCCTATCTAACTCTCCACGATGCTTAGATGGCCTATGACGATCCTCATTTGGCTTGGATTCTTCTGCCTTAGGTTCAGGGCCATTTTGTAGAGTCATCCGGGATTGGCCAACATCTACAGCGTTTGCTCCAGTGGCATCTCGCGGGGTTACAGGCAATCCCAAGGCGCGAGCCAATGCATCCTCTTCAGCTTCTTTGATCCTCTTTAGCTCCTCCTTGCGCTCGCGGGCAGCCTTCTCTTCTACGGTCTCGTTAGAAGAGGATTCGGTCGCATCCGCTTTAGCATACCAGCTTAGGTCTTTTCCTTTCTGCCAGCGGCCGACAGGGGCTTTTAGGCTGTGCCCGAGATAGTTTTCACGATGTGCAGAGGTTGTGACATCCTCCCAATTGAAATTGACTCCCCCACGAGAGCCTGTTTTGCGGATACTAGAGACAAGATCCATTACCGGAAAGACGTAGGTGTAGAGATTTTATGAAGTATTAGTGTAGCGCAGATCAGCTCGATAGGTATTTGCTCGTTCTGTAAGGTTTGCTTTGATTGTGTTTAAAAAGATGTTACAGAAACAATTGACTTGGGGAGTTGAAAGGCTTTCGTTATGTATGCGACGTCTACCGAGCCAATAGCTTGTTGCGCATAGATAAATAGGCCGGCTAAGTTAGTGGGTAGCTAAGCTATGTAAACCAGTGAATCGCGCTATAATGTACCACTATAAGGAGCGAGCTAGGTGACAATGTATTAAGGAATCTGCCCCGCCAGCTACTGTGCATGGGTATCCCTGTTCATTGATGTTGATGTTTGCACTCCACTGCCTTTTCAACTTCATCTACATAGAAGCTATCTTCAACACACATACATCGCTCCCACGAATCTAATACTCGTCATCGCTCATCAACCGTCGCCCTTCACCTTCCACCCTCGCCCCACGGTTCTTATTATCACGTTCAAAAATATGGCTGCTCAGAATGAGTTGCGTCTGGACGAGATGCAGTGGCACCACCTGCCGGCGGCGCAACAGATGCAAGGAATCCACACCAACTCAGTGCTTTTCTACTTTGCCGAGTCGCCCTTCTTCGATAAGACGTCCAATAACGCCGTGTTAGCCAATCAAGCCATATACAACCCAAACATGTTTCACTTAATCCAGACTCGTGAAGCGTTTGAAGGCCGTCTGAAAGAGATGTCTGGTCTCGAATTCATCGTCGCTCAGGAACCGGCCGAGACTGCTCCGGGGACTGGCACTGGCGTATGGGTCATCCGCAAGCAAACCCGAAAGAAGCGCGAACCCGAGGATGAGATAACTGTACATGCCGCCTACTATTTAGTAGGGGAAAACATTTATATGGCGCCCCTACTTTCTCAGGTTCTGAATTTTCGAATGGTATGTTTCGCTTTACTCGAGTGCCTGTACAAGGGGGACGGGGAGGTCAGGATGTGCTAAGCAAGATTCGTTGTCTAGACAGCTACCACCTCGGCTTTAAACCAGTGCTTTCCCGCGGCGGATGAGGCACGCATTTGGTCACCCTCTCGGGGACACGTATACAAGGCCGCGCAAACCAACCCTAACTCCCGTCCGCGGAATACAATAGAATCCAAGGAAACAACGCCAAAACCTGATGGAAGGACAGCTCCTAATCGGAGCGCGCCTGATGCCAAAAGACCAGACCCAATATTATCGACCTTTGACTTGGTTCGCCATGCCGAGCATTCTATGATGATACATATGCAATCAGGTGGCGATTACGAAGACGAAAACCCGATCACGGGCAAGCCTGGAGCCTTCAACCTCAGCAAGACGGGGCGAACAGCCAATTTACAAGTCCCGGGAATTACAGCACTGAATACGACGTTCAAGAGCACATCGATTCGGGATCTAGGTGGCAAAAAGACAAGGGACGGAAACGCCAAGTCAGGCGAAAAGACTCCGAAGACTCCTACCAGTGGCGTATCGAAGCCCAAACGCAAAAAGAGTAAAACAGGCCAAACACCAACCTCGTTGTAAAATGAAAGGGGTAGCCTAGGCAACAGGCAGACTCTACGAACAAGCAATATCTCGAGTTAGTGAAAACGAACCTAGGTGAGTGAAGTTGGCTGGGTAGCGCTCTGTTCCCAGCTAAAACAAGAAATTATGAAAATGCATTCTCAATATGTAGAATTAGCATGTGGCGTTTAAGGATTGGGAGCCACTAGGGGGCAGCATTTGATACCCAAGTTTCGAATATACCAACAGCATGTTTTACTGGCACTTCTGAATAGTCTCGGCGAGAAAGTAGTCATGATTGGGATAACTTCACACAATCCGCACCACGGTAGTGAATCGAATCATCCACGTGCTTCCGATTTGTCATATCGCAGATCTTATTAACCATCTTTTCAGAAGCGTTTCAGCTCCTGCGAGGTTATTGCGTCTGTACCCACGCCCGAGGCAGAACCCAACTCCATGGGTCGATACTGTACCCCAATTAGTAGCTACGCCAGGCATAGATTCTCATCCTACCCAGTAATCCGATCCCCTCTGCAGATCATCGAAGGGAGGTACTTTCATGCCTTTTCACTGCGCCGTATAATCACTCAGGGTATTATATACCGCACGCGTCAATCTCGACAACACTGTATAAATCTCCTTGTATTTATTGTTTATTACCTCCCTCATATTGGAATCCCCTGGGCGCGGGGAACAATCCGGAGGGAGCAAGGCGAAGCTGCATAATCGCATTATCAAAGGATCAGGCTCCTTCCCTCATTCCGTAGGCCGGCCAGAAGGACAAGAGACATCTAGCACAATGCGCGCCGTTTGACCGAGCAAGCGAGTCGTCTAGATAGGTAGTCGACGCTAATCTCCTATTCGATTTATCAAAAACGCTGCGCCCACGGACCCCGATATCTAGATCCGGAACTACGAACCGGAACCGACCGCACAATCCGCTCTACCCCCAACCTATTCGTATATAGGCGAGGGATGAAGAAATAAAGAAAAAAGGCTCAGGCAACACGAGTCTGAGTCGTCAAGCCACCCCAGGACTCGTCATTTCTATCCTTACTAGGAAAGCAGAATAAACGAGGTCTTCCAATCCACGGTCCAATCAACCCAGCACGCCTCTCCTCACCGACGTACAAGAGAGAGCGGAGGGTGTCTGCACTTAGTATCCCACGTTCCAGGTCTTCTCGAGAATCGGGTGGGATCGTCCTTGAAACGTCGCGTGCTGCCTTACTGTTTGTGTAACTACGAAGCAAAGCTGGGTTACTAGGCTCGGTTCGTGGCTCGCAATGCGTGCAGACACACGCCCATGTGCAAATAAAGACGGTTTTCTTCAACGGAATATTTCCAGTTCTACTTGATCATGCTGTGCTAGGTAGCTTTTCTTCGCCAGGAGGTTGTGGGACGTGCAATCTGCATCGGTTCAGGCAACTCACGTTGTGCAACTCGGTGAGCTTCTCTCTTCGCCATCAAGGGTAGCCTAGGGGCCTCGTTTTCCGATTTCGATAGAATATTCTAGGGTGCTACATTACACTGCATACAATACAACTCGAATACGGCCTAGGTAAGCAGGGAGATAGCCTACCCTAGGTAGGTAGGAATACGCATTAGAACGCGCGGGGCACAATTTCACCACCATTTTCTATTTTCCCCCAATAGTAAAATAGGAATATAAATATACACAACCGAGGGGTCCAAGAGGGGAAAAAACAGGCGAGCAGAGGCCGGAACTAGACGCACAGACAAGCGGACATGATGCAACAGTTGCAGAGGAAATTAGGTAGGACTAACTAGCATGACAGGGCAGATACGGCGCCTTTCAGCGCGTGTGTGCGCGCACGTTGAGGGCACAAGAGTCCTTGATATAGATATACGATACGCTACACCACGATAGTGTGGTGATATTGGGGAACGGATACAAAAGACAGGTTGTCGGGGGTACACTAAAAAGTACCTCGCCTGGGAGGATCCCTATTTAGGTCTTCGTCTTCGGATGTTCGCACACCGCCAGCGCAATCGAGTGCCCGCCTTAGTAGTGCCAGTTCCCTAGACTAGACGTTAATACTACTACTACTTCTACTTAGCAGGTACCTAACCTACTGTAGGTTAGGTGGTCTACAGAGACCTATAGTAGGTGCTGTGTGAATGTACCCTATTCTACACCCTCCTATGTAGGTCTATGTAAAAATGCCTTAGGTACTTACAATCCTACTATCCAACTACATGCGTACCTTGGATTAGGCAACTGATCTTAGGCATCATTATTGCTTTGCGATCACGAAGTCAAGTTAATCAATACTTCGTTGTATCATGTTGTGTTACGAACGTAACGTAGTAGATGCAACGAAAACGCATGTTACCACGGTATTGTCACCATGTCCAAAAGAGCGGCCGACACAAAAGGCGGCCGGCATTGACATGGTCGTCTTCAAGTATGTAAGTCGTGAACATCGATCGATGACGATGATGGGTCGGAGACGGCGAATAGCGCAGAACACGGGAAGTGATGCAGATAGGCTATTACCCCCTTCGAAGTGTCGGGGTCTAGAATCCCGACAACGGGGAACTGACAGTCAACGAATATGGCTATAGCTCGCGGCCAGCTGCTTATAACGGCCTGACTTGACTTGCCTTAGGTAATCGCTAGATAGGGCCTAGGGGGCAGGCAGCGCAGCACAGCGCAGCGCAGCGCCGCGCCGAGAAACACTATGCTCGTATCTCATGCAAGATAATACAGGCGGCGTGTAGGCGTGTCCGTGTAAGCCACCTCACTCACATTGTCTATCTAGTCTAATGCACGCCTGGACTAGATAGATGTGGCTAGGGCGGTAAATTGATGGATTGTTGTTTGAGGGAGAACGAAGGGAGGGAGAGCTGCAATACGATTACGCTTTTTTGGGTGGTTGTTGGTTGTTGTTGTTTTTTTGGCCGTTATGGATGGGTTAGTATGGCATGACATGACATGTGCGCCATAGAATGCCTCCTTCGTATGGCGGCAACCTTCCAAGTTCTTTTACAGAATACATGTACAAGTATTCTGTACTTTCGGCACGACTTCTCTCCCGCAACGTCCTTACGGCGTGGTCTACGGCTACAGTACACCGTGATAGGCGCAAGGGCACACCAAGGCCATCCATCCATCCATCCACCCATCTACTGTATTTGCACGTGCAAAGTCCTACATATTTTGTACCATGCATCCCTATCCTATACTTGGTACGCCTTGGTACCCTGTCCGTATGTATCTATTCACACTCTCATTAGCACTCCCTCCTAGCGAACATACCCGGCCCATTTCACATGGGACAACAGGTACCGTACTATGTGTGTAGGGGATGTATATAGGCAATAGGCAGGAACCCTACGCGCATTGCTAGTACTGCAACCTCATGTCGCGTACATATGTAGGTCCTTACCAAGCCTTCGGTAAAGCATTTCCCAACCTGGGAAATGAGACCAGCTGTTACCATGTACCTACTTTGATATCCAGTCCAGTCCAGGCCTAGAACTTAATCTGGTTTCCCCCTCCCCCTTTAGGATAGATGTCGTAATAATAAGCGTCGGCAAATAACTAACGTCAATTCATGGAGAGCTGAACCGAACCTTGCCATAAACAGAACGATCTACAATAGAATGAAACAAGCCCCCAACTGAGCGATAAAACAGATGAAGCTTAAATTAAAGAAATAAAAAAAGGTAATCTAAACATACATACATACCACGTACATGCATGCACGCATACACATACATCCATATATCCCACTCTTCCCCGCTCGTATATGGTATATGCATATGACAAGGCAAACGGCTCCTGAGCGTTCGTTCGGAGCGTGGGGGCTGACTTATCTAGACCGACTTCATATCAGATAAACTACAAGGAGGAGGAAGATGTGATGAAGGTATTATCTAGATGTTACACATAATTGGGTAAATCCCTGGCTAGATAGACACACACCTTCCCATGTGATCTATTCTGTACATATACAGTCGACAAGGTCGAATGTGCAGTTGAAGCCTATAGGATTTCAGCCAAGGACAAATGTGCAATTTGAGGAGTGAGTGATGCCTGGTGTAACTTGACCGTGGCCCGATTTGTAAGTTACCAACTGGGGTTAGCTGCTGAAGCAAGGTCCTTATTCACCTCATATGTGGAGCATCACGAGTGAGTAGTGCACCTATCAGGATTTAACGGTGTGTATAATAAGACATGACCATCTATACTTAAGTTTTATATACATAGAACTACTAAATATGCTATACAACATGCTATATATAACACATCAACCCCGACCATCTACCTAGTAACCGAGGAAGAAAACGATAAAGGGGGAAGGGAATACCTAGTAAGAAGGGTGTATTCTGTACAACAGCAAGAAAAAAAAAGAAGAACGAACAAAACCTTAGCCTCGGCTCCTAATATAATATCGATAATAGTCGTCACACAGCGGGCAGCCTCAACCCGACCCTCCGATCCGGCACACCTGCAGTGAAACACACCGAGGGGCCAGGCAGGCGACAAACAAACAGACTTAGACTCTAGACAACCCAACCCAAGGCCAAGCCCCGGGGACTTATTTCGTGCATCCCCAAGTCTAGTCACTACACTGCACTACTCGCTTACAAGTCTCACAATTCAGCCTCAGTCCGCACTGGATGCCTATTAAAAAAAAATCCCGCGACGCCTTGTCTTGTCTCGGAGCTACATGCCTAAATCATCGACACCGACCACGTGGATGACACAAAACATGGCCGCCATGGTTCGAGTTTTCTGTCTTTTATGACGCGGAGACGGTAGAGTCGCCTGATCTGCTTGCGGTGCTGTGCGACGGGACGTCAGGCTCGTCGCTTCATAGGGATGAAAGCGGGAATGATGTGTCTCGCGTGAATCATCCCGGGGGAGAGGAAGAAAACAAGAAAGAGATAAAATGGTATTCATAATAATAACCCCCCAAAACGATAAATTAAATAAAATAAAATAAAAATAAGAAATTTCATTACCAAACCGGCTTCAGTCTCTCCCCCTGCCCGGGCCGAGCATTTAATAGTGAAACAAGATGTACACGTATCAAGAACAAAAGAGAGAGAGAAAAAAGCCTCGTCGTGTTATCTCGAAGCAAGTTAAAATAACCGTTAGGCTGATGCTATATTTATTTGATAAACGAACTAGTGGTGCACAGATAGTGTACTATGTAGGTAGCGTATTTCGTCCCGTAAACCTGGACCTGGACCTGGACCCGGATCCGAGATCGATTCTCGAGTTCGCAGGATGATGTGTGCAGATTACATACATTACATACATTACATTGCATACATACAGTATAATGCATAGCAATATAGCATTACTACTCCTCGACACTTATTCGGATACGTTAGTACACTGCTCATTATACCATCTACGCCGTTCCGGCCCCGGATTGGTTACAAACCCACCGGCTAGATTAGCCGCCAGATATCATGCCATTATTGTGAATCCTTTCTCCCTTTTTTAGTAAGTCGAACAAATCGTGTATCTTTACCCAATGCGAACTGCTCCCCAGCAATTCGGGTCTGCTTCCTGGGCAATCCTCCCTCCAGTCCGCGTCGGGGACGGGGCCGGTATCAGGAAGGGGTCGAAATTGTCTTGCCATTGACCCCACAGAGAATGCTACTCAACCGAAATTTGACATGGGTCACTAGGCAGGTATTTTCCAGCATCTTGTTGATATCCCAGCCAAGACCTTTTTATGCGAGGTCCCTCCATTCATCCCATGTATCCCATGCATGTAGCAAAGCGAAAACGATTGGGGACGACCCAATCGACATCCACGCGTGCCCTAAATTTCGGAGCAAAACACCCAGTAGTGCAGCTCATTCGACGTTATATCCGTCGGATCGATTGGCGTAGTGGACTCTGTGACTCATTTGAAACACTATTTGCGTGATCATGTGAGAACCGGGATTGCGTATCTGAGCGGAAGTATGTAAACAAAACAAATCAAAACGGACATATCAAGTTCTCTTCGGTGAGTAGGGGGGCTCGAAGTAGAAGGTGGACAGCGGTGTTAAAAGACTTGGCGTTGATATTCTTGGGTACCCATTCTAAGGATTTCCATTCTGCAAGATCGGGAGGTTGAATTGATTGACACAACAACCGTCTCTCAGTGTCGAGTTTCCAGCGACCAACATGTGAATAATCAATGGTTGAGATTTCAAATTGAGAAACAGCATTGAATACTGGAGATGTGCTCTCTATACTTTAGTAACGAATTGGAGACGCCGAAAAACTGGCCAATATACTAATCTTTTAAACTCTGAGGCTGCTTACAAATACTAGATATCGCCTCTTCTTTGGAGGCTCTTGTCACAGCCGCCCGCCTTTTGGTGTCAGTCCGTCTGCAGTGTCAGGTTTTCTCACCTCAGAGCTCATAAGCAGACGAAGCGTAGTAGGTATTCTTAGTTTAGACTCCCCCACGCTCGACAGGGGTAATTTGACCAGGTTATAGGTAGATGGAGAGTCACAACTAAAAAAAAAAAAAAATTGGGGTATGGGTTGTGACGGATTACATTGGAATGACGGACATAAAGCTTTGTCGCATAGTGTACCTCGAGGCAATGGACCGTAAGATGGAAGATGCTATGCTGGGCAGTTGTGGACACACAACACCCTCACAATCACACTCACACACAAATACACGTGTAGATAGAGAGCCTCGTCGTGTGGACGGATGGGCGGTGCCGGTACCACTGTGGTGGAGCGGCAAACCATTGGCTCTAAATTCGGCGGCAAGAGCCGGGGGCATCCTAAATTTTACAAAAATAGTTGTAGTGGTTTGAACGTTTTAACGGCTCATTTGACAGCCAAGGCGGCTAAGGAATGCTGACGCCCCAATTTAGGAGATGAACATAGGCGGGTGGGGTGGCAGATCGACAACTCGTGGCAGCCCTGTCATGACGAAGCACCCTAAGATGCCAGAATCGCCGTGTATTGGGTGGTTTCGAGGTGGCTGCGCACTGCTGCAGTGCAACTGTCGCTGAAGATGGCTGCAAGATCTCTCCGGGACTGCACTGTAAGGCGTGCTCATGTCGCAGCCGGGCGGTAACACACGCCGTTCGCAGCTAGCCTATGACTCGGGACAGTAGCAATTTCATGCATGCCATGACCGTTCTCCAGTATCATCTTTTCCGCCTCCACAGCAGGGTATCTTCCCGTCCTCATTCCTTCTTATTTTGTCTTTTCTCTTCTTTTTTTCGATTACGTACCTACACCAACAGCAGATGGTGGTTGTGCTGTGCAGCTGTTGTTCGGTCCGGCCATGTGGCTTTGCCAATCGCTACCGCAACATCGGGACCAAGAACACGCACGGCGTCGGATCTCCCGGGACGGAGATATGGCATTCGACCTGGTTCTCCCGTTAGATCTGCGGGTGACTCATTGACGAAATGACAAAGGGGGATTCGGAATGTCGGCGTTGGGGCCGATGGGCAACACAAGAAACTGGATTGGTCCCGATTTGCTGCTCAGGACGAAAAAAGGGAGTCGAGTCGAGTCACTGACGTGCGCGCATGATTACAGACAGTCTTGATTCTTGACCGGGCATTCCGCTCGGTCTGGCTCTGCCACTGCCACTGGCACTGACACGGGCCACAGCTCGAGCTGGATTATACGTCTTGAAACAAGTCGATCAATTGTACTGTGGTCAGAAACGTGCTCTGAACGCTGCTATTCGCACAGATAAAATAGTAACCGGCCCGTTAAGACTGGTTGCGGAGTCATTCGTACATGCACGACGGGGAGGGAGATATTTCGAGCACTGGACTGGGACCTGGTACGGCACAGTACTGTACTTGCGCTACGCTACAGTATCTATACTATGCTGCGGTTGTGATAGACAGGACGCCTCTGTTGTGAGCTAGGCAGCCTCTGTGGTGTTAGTGTACAAAATAACTCGCTGGAGTCATGATTGGCGAATGCATAGTGCCCGATGATTCGAAAAAGACACGGTGCGGCATGTACCGTACAATATAAGTACTCTCGTGTCGTACTCGAGATCCTGGAACTCAACTAGTAGACTAGTGTAGTAGTGTAGGTATGTATTTTATTTCTATCACCTGTCAAGGGTGTCAGGGAGATGTGTCAGCTTGAAGTACCAAGATGGGCGAATAAACGCCGGGGATGAAGTTGATAGGTACGGTTATCTATATGTACAGAATACGTATTTCTGATTGAGCGAAGTGCGCGCCAGAAGAGCGCTGGACGAGTCATCGGTGAAAGTCACATAAAGTGGACCTGTATTAAATGTTACGTAGTACAGACCGACCGACAGAATACCTACAACTTACAGTACTACATTATGTACCTACCTACTATTCATGTACCTGGGCATGTAGATAGGCTTAATACATGGTCCCTAGCTGCTCCTGTGGTTCTTCTACCTGCAATTAGGCGACCGTTTCTGATGACTGGAAAGTACCTAACCTTTTCTATTGATGCTTCGGTAGGTACTATACCAGCTATATTATAGGCATTCAGATCCTTGCACGCCACATGCACTGCACTCTCCCACATGCAAGGACATCTACTACAGCAGATATTTACATGCCTGCTTGTTATACAGGAGAAGGAGGCTATACCTACCGTAAAGTTCAGATGGCAACTTTTCTTACGTTACCTTGTCCTGTATCATACTGTCTCATCGTGAGTAGCGGTAGATCTGTCTTAGTCGGCAACATGTATCCAGAAGGCAGTGTATTTGCCGGTGAGCACTTCGGATACAGTATAGGTAGGTTCTTAGCATACATAATCTTGGCCCGCCTTAGGTAAATATAGACAGGAAGTTAGTAGAGACTGAGTATAGCGTACACATTAGGCTACTAGTAATGGTATAGCTGGATAAGTCACTAACGTAAGGTACAGTGATTTTCAGCGCAGACTGTCCTTCGCTAAGCCCTTTTATTATGGAGCACGATAACTTTCTCGTACTCTGTACCTTCACAGCACCGTTGCGGCCCCCAAAATAGGCCTGACTACAGGGGTCCCACGCTGTCAAGAGGCACAATGCACACCGGAGAATGCACTAAGAGTTCTGTTCGTCTTCGATAATACTTCTATGCATCAGTGATACATTAAACGTGTTGCAGTTTTAGTATCAAAACGCAACGCAATGGCGAAATGCCATGTGCTACCTTCACACCCTCTCCGGGTTTTATTTCTCACGCCTCTCCGCCTAATGCTCTTGTATGCTTTGCGGCACCACCGCCGTACTGCGTACCTGTCTATGCTTACATATTACCAAATTTGGATCGAGACCACCTGCAGAACACGACGTATACTTAGTTTGGGACTACGCTGACGGGCCTTGCTGCCTCGCCAATGTCGTGTGTGCTAGCCCATCTGCGCACACCCCCAGGACTCCCTAGCACGATGTCCTGGGTGCCTGAGGGTCTCGGTGCTAATCCTACGAGACTTTCTAGGTTGGCTTGATGTCGTTGAGGCTGATGTATCCACCGAAACTTAACCGCAGCACCTATGTAGGATGTCATCTATCAAGTTGTCCAGGGGGCTACCCAGGCTCCCGCTGCCGGTGCCATCCCTTTGGGCATTTGGGCAGCGCAAGGTACTCACGACGTGGACCTGGGTATAGAATAGCTTATGAGAAAATATATATATCAGGTTGCCTCCTACCTCGAAAAAAATATCAGCATCATCATCATCATCATCAACAACAACAACTACAACTACAACTACAACTACAACTACAATAACACCACCACCACCACCACCACCATAACAACAACAACAATATCACAACACAACACGACATTGAAATACCATATATATCAGTCTAAACCTTCTCATCCTTGTCTCATCACCAATCTTTCCATCTTGCTCTAGTCGAGAACAAACTACTACTCGCTAACCTCTTTACAAAACAACCATCTCCTTACCAACTACACTCTATAAATCTACCAATCGCAATGGCTGCTTTTGCTCTCTCTGCTTGCCCTGAGACCCTCAGCTTCGGCCGAAGTGGCTACAATAAGGACGGCGATAACGAGGATGGCCAGCGCTGCTTTGGTCGCAGTGGCTATAACAAGGATGGTGACAACGACGATGAGAACCGATGCTTTGGTCGCTCGGGCTACAACAAGGATGGCGATGAGGAGAACGACAAGGGACGCAGCGGATACAACTAGATATCCTACAATGGCGGGTCGAATCCGGCTCCTCCCGAAAAGGAACCGGCTCTCGTCACTCGACCCTCGCCCCTGAGTTGTACCAACACGACACCTTCCTTTGATTTCTTTTGTGTCTGCATCGTCAGAGGAGTCACATCACCATTCGAGCATTTACACCGGGTAGACAAGCATGATTGTACGATCATTGGGATACACATCTAGAATAAAGAATTGCGCCGGCAACGGACAACGGACAACATGTACGATTAGCATATCTTGGAGCATGGATGTTTGACATTTGGGTATTGGGGTGGGAAGGGAGTTCGCTCCGACGGTACCGGAGCACACTGTACACTACTTGACATTTTGGGCCAAATCGATTTATTTACCAACACAGAATCTGGGTGATCATTAGACATACACGCGTGAATAGAACGGAAATACGACTTACTTCTCGAAAATAACGCCGAGGATCTCTTCAACGTCGCCAGCCTCGCCACGACCTGTGATCCGCCCAAGATAACTAGCTGCGTATCGGAGATGTTCCGCAGCCATGGTAAGATCGATATCGCCAGCGGCTGCCTGGTCTTCCTCGTCGACGTTCGCCGTAACCTCAACATACTCTTCTAGGCTGTTCCGGCATTTCACGAGAAGTTGCCTCTGGCGTTCTGTGACACCATGAAGGTCCTGTAAGCTGGCAGGCAGCGAAGTCATATTTTGAAACGCCAAGACTAACTGAGCCGCCACACGGCGTACTCCACCGGGATCTTGCTGGTCAGAACCTTGATTTCGAGCTTCCTTACACGATATGGGAGTAGGTGCAGTATCCTCGAGGCCGGGTATACTTTTTAGTACTTCATCCCGAAACTTGTGGACAAGCGGATCAAGATCCGCCTTAGGAACTGTGTCAGTCTTGTTGATTAACACCAGGCGTTGTTGACATGCGGCTGCAAGCTTTAGAGTCTCGATATCATAGCGAATCTCGTAGCCCCCAGCCGTGAGTTTCTCCACGGAGGCGAGAACGATGATGACATCAGATTGTGTTGCTTTAGCTCTGGCGCGACGGATCCCTTCTTCTTCGACCGCCCCGATTATTGTGTCAGGGTGAGGCGCATTGATGGCGCCACTCTTGGTGGTGGTGGCGGCGGTTCTAAATCCAGCCGTGTCAGCGAAGGTGCATAGATAGCCCCGAATGTCAAGATTAGCCTCGATGATATCCCGCGTGGTGCCAGATTCTCCGGACACGATTGAGGCTTCTCGGCCAACAACTTGGTTCATGAATGAGCTTTTGCCTGCGTTGGGCGGCCCTAATAGGGCCACTTGAATGCCATTACGGAGAAGTTCACTTCGCTGACTAGCCATTTCATGGACTTCAATACTCCTGAGTATGTCTCTGACCTGCTGGCTTACATTCTCAACAAGCGATGTCGGAGACTCATCAAAGTGTTGGTCCTCCTGGAAATCTATGAGTGCTTCCATTTCGGCTCGAGCTTCCAATAATCTGCGACGCCAATCTTCGTACGTGCGGCCTAGAGACCCAGAGCTGCCCCGAACAGCAGCCCGTCGCTGTTGCTCTGTTTCAGCCGCAAGCATTTCGCTTAGCGCTTCCACCTGAGCGAGGTCAAGCCTGTCATTCATAAATGCTCGTTTTGTAAACTCTCCGGGTTCGGCATAACGGATGGTCCCATCATTAGTACACTTGGATATCGCGGATAGAACGGCCTTAACAGTGGCATTACCGCCGTGTACATGCAACTCTAACACATCCTCCCCGGTGACGGTTTGTGGTCCCGGAAAATACAGGACCAGGGCGGCAGAGTCAAGAATTTCGGACCCTTGGGTACCTGGAAGGAACAGCGTTCTTACGGCAGCATACCGAGGCTTTGGCACCTTCTTGTGAGGGCACAACTCATGGTAGATCTCGGGAGCAGATTTAGCTGAATAGTTGTTCGACAGGGCGAGTTATGCTTACTTGTGTACAAGCAGAACCGGAAATACGAATTACGGCTATGCCAGCTTTCCCATTGGCTGACGATAGAGCGTAGATGGTGTCATGATGAGATCCTAATGTGGACAGAGCTCGAGATGGGGTGTGGTACGAACGCCATCTTTGAGGAGTTGGGAATAGTGCTCCAGCAGGTTTGTGTAATGGAGCTATGATAAAGCCCACTGCTTTTTCGGCGACGACCTTCCGGCAGCGTAAGCACGGTGTCTGGGCGAGCGCAAGTCTAGTTAAAATGCGATGCATAGATTGGAGGTACCGCCGTGGATGAAATACGGTTCAAGGCATATAAGAATGGAAACAAGGCTGGTATGAGGAGGTACATACTATGTATAGAAGATGTAGTCTGGAGTGAAGCAATAAGTAAAAAGGTCGTATCTGATTGGTTGAGGAATAAACTTATAGAGTGGGTCCTACATCGCCATCGCAGTTTTTATCCAATCAAAAAAAGGATATGTTAGCTATATCGACTTTGTGGGGCAAGGGACCCTTTTAGTGTATCCAAGCTAATTTTTTTCTTCGGTATTGCAGACATCTCTAAACATCTGGTCCCAAATCCCATATCCTATTGTAATCATTGATACTACTCTTCTCCGCGAAGCGCGACTGGCCGAGCGATAACATCATCAAGTAACCCCCAACTATCAGTAGCTATATTAATGACAACTGAAGCCCTTAATTGAAGCATTGGGCATCGGCATACGGTCCATAACCCTTCAACCTAGCTCTAAGCCTTCCGGCTCCTACCATTCCCACCGTCACGATGAGCGACGAAATTATTTGGCAGGTCATGTAAGTTTGCATCCTTTCACGATTTTTATTTTCCATTTATCTATATTTATTGGACGCATCATCATCTCTGCCCTCGGATGGTCACCTGTGGTCATGGCCGGTTTCAGACTGTTTAATATGGGCATCTGCTAACTCTGAACCGCGTAGTGACAAGCAGTTCTGCTCCTACAAAGTCAAAGCGACTCGTGAGAGGACTTTTTGTCGCAATGAGTGAGCTGACTTCTCTCAAACGGCCATGGAGTACTTTGTCTAACTCTGGTAGAATGAATATATCTGGATTGTGCAGCAGAACTAGTTGCCCCCTTGCTAATAGGTATAGTTCCCCCATCATCCTTGACGGACATACATTCTCTTCCAATTCAACATGTAGAATGCAAGAGTAGCCGTTAATTTTTGAGTAGTCGTTATGCCACTATACGACCGCACCCTGATCCTGCCAGGGCGATCAACTACTTGTATATTAAGACACCGGAGCGAGCGTAAGTAAATTCTTTTCTCCTAGCGCTTAGGGGAGCCTAAGCCTTGCGGAACCCGTGTGGGGTTTGCTATCCAGAGACTGATTCTCAACATGCCAGACACTTGCCATCGAAGCTGTGGCAGAAGATTAAGCTCTCACAGAATTATCAACAAGCTTTGTCCCAGATCGAAGACCAACTCAAGTATTGGCCACAGTATATGATTCATAGGTATGCATTCTGTTTTTTTATCCTCACGTAACGTGTTCATGCACAGACTATATCCATTCTTGAGGGCCCAGGATACGTGCCGTTCTGATTCTCCGCCCAAAATGAATTAGATGCAATAGTTCATGAAGTCGTAATCGCCCCTAGCGAGGCCGCCCTTACCCCAAGTGAAATCATTTCTGGACAGCCTCAGCTTGAATGACTCGACCTCTACTATGTTCATGGATATAGGCACTAATGTTTTAATAGAGCCAAGCAGCGCCTCACCAGACTACAGCAGGTCAGCATTCGCATGAGGCGGTTGGCTAAAGAAGAGGCCAGACTCGGCGAGAGGCTTGTTCCTAAGCTCGCTCCTAAGGTTCGTAGACGTGAGGAGACCAGAGAGAGAAAGGCAGAGGCTGCCGCCAAGCTAGAACGTGCTATTGAGAGAGAGCTTCTTGGTCGATTACGTGATGGCGCCTATGGAGATCAACCCTTGAATGTCAGTGAGCAGATCTGGAAGAAGGTGCTGAATGCCATGGAACGGGAAGGCGAAGCTACCAGAGACAAAGACCTCGACACTGGAATCGAGGATGAAGATGAGGGAGAAGAAGAATACGAGATGGAAGAGGAAGAGGAAGATGGTGCCGTCGAGTATGTTTCCGATTTTGAAGAAAGCGAAGACGATTTGGATGATATCGAAGACTGGCTAGGAAGCGATAATTCTGGGGAGGAGGAATCTGAGACAGATGAGAGCGAGGACGAAAGTGAGGATGAATCAACAAAGAAGAAGACACCCACAACAGGCGACAAGAGGAAGAGAGCACGGGCTATTCGAGGCAAGCCGAAGAAGGTACCTCGACGTGGACGGGAGATTGAACATGAACATGAGCTTGAGCACCAAAGGCCTGAGCTTGCTTTCTAAAATTACTTTCCCCGGCCCTGCAGCTGGCACAGTTCGATTCTTGATACCCTTTAAACAGATACTCGGGCGACTTAGTGCTGGGATGCATAGGCCATGGATCAGAATACAAAATTTATTTACTTTCTTATCTAACGTACTATTGGAATTGAAAAGAAAAAGAAAACAGCTGAGTAGATACAGAATTCATGAAAGGCCGCCCAAAGTGTAGTTGTAGTTACATGCACTATCTACTATGTACAGGTAAGAATAACGTTCCAGGGTGAGAGGTAGTAAAGTGGCCGGCCAGTGGGGGAGATTCACCCCACCTCTCGACTAGGCTAGTTGGGCACTACCAAAAATCAATTAGGTAAGTCAAGTTCCCCAGGTCACAAGCCGCTCTCTTCACCTGAGACAAACACCAAACGCACACAACGGACGCTGAGTTTCCTCCCTCGGCCAAACCCCCCTCAGCTTCGCAAACTGTCAACTTAGCCCTAATTCTCACGTATCCAGCTAGTGATTGTAGGCCTCAAAAGAAGGTTCCTCCGCACGGTCGGTTTCTTCTCTAGCGATCGACGACACCATGTCTGGCTGGTACAGCAACATCGTTGGTGCTACCACATCAAAGATATCCAACCTCCAACGATCATATTTCGGAGGCGAGGCTGATGGCGACACCGAAGACGATACACATGTCTGCAGGGTGCTCCGTTCGTATTACACCGAGAAGGGAAGACCGTTCCCTGGATGGCTACCCCCAGACCCTAAAGCACCACCGCCGGCCACCGCCGTTTATTCCCAACCGTCGCAAGTGGGTGCGCGTTATGGAGGGCTCGGTCAACAACAACCAGGTGGCAGTTTAAGTTCATTATGGGATAACAACCCGGTTCAGAAACCGCAAGAAACGCAGAGCCTACGGAGAGGTAGAGTGGTACCCCCTCCTATGCGAAATAGCGACCCTAGAGATAGCCCATTTCGCAACTCAGATCCTATGGCAGGCAATGGAAGAGACGATGCACAGGCACGACCATTGCCGTCACAACGGGCCGGGAGCTACCAGAACCAAGGAAGTTTCAGCAACGCCTCAACGCCATCCGTAGCTTCAGGCGGAGGGTCGGCGCAAGACCGATTAAAACAACGTTTATTTGGGGGTTCGAGAACCGCAAGTCCAGCCGCGAGTGGACCCTTCAACCCACCGCCACAGAGGGGTAGAGGAAGTGGCTCGGGAGACTACGAGGACAGGTTCGCACCTGGAGGCATGTATGATACTGGACCCAATCGGGGCGGAGGCGGAAGTGACAGGCCCTATATGGGTGCTAACTCGCCGTGGTCGAATAACGAAACCGATTTTTCAAGTTCCGGAGGCGGAGGCGGAAGCCGACCGACAGGCAGACGACCCGGTGGTCTTCCCAGCGGCCCTAAGATGCGGTGATAGTTCGAACGTTTACTTAATTAATGTCCCTGAAGAGCTAGAGGCCCCTGGTATATGTTGAGTTACATTAATGAATTATTCAAATGAGGCAATGGGGATTCATATAGTTAACAATACCCGCTCGGTTTTAGGCAAGCTCGGAGTAATAGCGGTGGTTAGCATGGATAGGAGTCTTCTGTATTATCTGTGGACATGCCTTAACTTCCCCAAGTTCATCTACAGACAGCATACAATGAATTAAAGGTTGCTTCATGAACCCAGACAACAAATATATAGGTACTATAATCATTGTTGGCTTACATATTTCGGCACCTTTGTTTCCTGTGTAGGAAACGGTCTATATGCATTAGGTAGCTATTGTTATTGCTTACCCAGGTGGGCTCTTGAAATCTTGGCGTTCGGAAGGCGTTATGATAGCCACTACTTTAAATAGCTGCCTAACCTAGATTGCGCGTCTTGTGTTAAGATTCTGGTTTACAACCCACATGCAAGTAATGGACGCGCAAGTCATTGTATTTAATGGCTTGCCACATGACAAGTATACTGCCTAGGTGTGCCTTGATGGTGGGCATTAGTGGTACTTAAATCCTTTTTGGGTACTAAATGAGTACAAAATAAGCTAGTACCTGCCTACAAATTGTATAGCACAATAGGTACTTTAAAGGTAAGCTATGGTGGGCTGCCAGTAGGTATAAAGGTCTACCTAGACTAGACCTAGGTAGCTGCGGGGCTTTGAGCATGCTCTGATAGAAAGAGCTGTGCTCACCCGACACACGATTTCTTGCAGTTCACATGCTTCTACACATTATTATAGCTTCAAAGCCCTTAATATGACAGCACTTGTCGAAAGCTTTTTCTCACAAATACACAAATTCTGATTAGAAAGCACTGTCCTGGTGCCCGTCTCAGAACGCCAAGCACGATCACTCCACTCCGTGATGACATCAGATCCCCGGCGAGCGCGAGCTGGCTCTCCAACAGGCAGCTTCTACGCCATGAGCGATGATGAAGAGGGAGAATACAATACTATAACCCACACTGAGACAGGGCGTGGAGTCAAGCTATTGTATTCTAAAAGCAAGGTGTATATTCACCCAACGCCTTCTGCCAAAGACAACATTTCTGGTTATATTGCCCTTCTGCAGCAGAAAGGTGTTCCCGGCGAACGACCGACTTCATCTTCATCCCAGCTCTCCAACTCGCCGGCATCTTCGGACCTCCTTCTAGCCTGGCTGCCCGAGTCATCCCTGGGCGATGCTGCTAGCATCTATGTCAAGGTGGACTTGACAGACGGCGACTCTCCTCCGAAACAAAGCTTTTTAGTGCCGTCACCGCCGACTGTTACGACCCACCAGGGCTCGATCGGCCACTATGCGTTCGCGATACCCGTGAGCGCCATATACTCCCTCCTCGTCCGGCCCCCAAGCCTTGGGTGGTGGTTTGGGTCGCTGGTGATTAATACGAGGGCGGGAGACAGCTTCCCAGCACTTTTCTTTCACGACAGTGAATGTCAATCCACTATATTGCAAAAGAAGAAGTTGGCAAGGGACAACTTCGACCCTTTTGGTGAACATGGCCAAGTATTTTGGGGAGGTGATGAGGTACTGCGTTGGTTGAGGCGCTATACTCGAATCGAAAGGAGTGGAGCGGAGCCGAACATCTACCTAGTCGAACCTACCAAGGAAGACAGTGAGGGGTTTGGCGCAAAGGTGAATTCTAGCACTCCGAACCAGATTGGTAGGCGCGATAGTTCTCGCGGTATGTCTATGAAGGGCGCCGCAGGGGCTTCGCCTGCAGGGCCAAGCGGGCAGACCCACGATGGCGGTATGGACCCAGTGATGAAGTTTGTCAAGGAGGCTGGTTGGAACATAATGGAGAAGTTTAGTAAAGTTACAACATTTACCCGGAAGACAGCCCAGGACATAGTAGATAACCCGAAAATACCGCCGCAGGTTCGGAGACTAATAGGAAATCCAGAGGTGCAGACCATTCAGAATGACTTCGACAGCGCCAGGATATACTTAGCACGATGGGCTATGGGGATTGCGGAACAGAGCGAGAGAGATCGTACCCAGAGGATATGGACCGCCAAGGATGTCATGGAAATGGAGGACACGGATGTGGGCGAGTTCGAGTTGCTAGAAACGAGTTCCATGTCTCTCGAGGACAGAAGGACCCCCGTGACCCTTAAAGAATGGAATAGCTTCTTCGACCGTCGGACAGGCCGACTCTCAATGACTACCGACGAAGTCAAGGAGCGAATATTCCACGGAGGTTTAGATCCAGAGGATGGGGTCCGCAAAGAAGCTTGGCTATTCCTTCTCGGCGTGCACGATTGGTATAGCACATCTGAAGAACGGCGAGCCCAGCTAGCGTCATTGAGAGACGAATATGTAAAACTAAAGGGGTCATGGTGGGAGAGGCTTGTCGATCTTGGTGGTGACGGCGAGGAAGGAGAATGGTGGAGGGAGCAGAGAGGAAGAATTGGTAAGTGGAAATCGCGTTTCCTCGAGCTCTACAATTCTTCAGTATACTTACTACCATCATCTGTATTAGAAAAAGATGTGCATCGAACCGACCGTACAGTGCCCATTTTTGCCGGCGAAGATATCCCACACCCAGACCCGAACTCCCCTTTTGCCTCCGTTGGAACTAATGTCCACATGGAACAGCTGAAAGATATGCTCCTCACATACAACGAGTATAATAAAGACTTAGGTTATGTTCAGGGCATGTCAGACCTACTTGCGCCAATATATGCCGTCATTCAGGATGATGCCATTGCTTTCTGGGGCTTCCAGCATTTCATGGACCGCATGGAAAGGAACTTTCTACGGGACCAATCGGGCATGCGGAATCAGCTTCTCACCCTCGATCATCTAGTGCAGTTTATGGACCCGAAACTGTATGCCCATCTCGAGAAAGCTGACAGTACGAATTTCTTCTTTTTCTTCCGCATGCTTCTAGTATGGTACAAGCGAGAGTTTAAATGGATGGATACTTTACACCTATGGGAAGTCCTTTGGACCGACTATTTAAGCAGCAGTTTTCACCTTTTTATCGCCATGGCGATTTTAGACAAACACCGCGATGTAATTATGGCTCATTTACAGCATTTTGATGAGGTGTTGAAGTACAGTACGTTCTTTCACCTACTTTTCATTTTCATGTCAAGGCATGCGTTACTCACGTGTTACTAGTGAACGAACTTTCTGAGACTATTGATCTCGAATCCACCTTGATTCGCGCCGAGTATTTATTCCGGAGATTCCAGCGGCTCATAGAAGCTATTGATAAGAAGCAAAATTTCCCGGCGCCACGAATGCGGCCAAAGTCGGGTCCAACATCTACAGAAACTAGTTCTAGCCCTCAGTCGCAGCGAGTCAACGGGAAAGCTCCGGAACAAGCAAATAAAACTATCAGCCCCGAGCTCAGAAAACTCCTCAGTAGGGATGTCGACATACTTCCTAAAAAGGCGGCCCATAAGCCGGGCGGCAGCCTTGCTACTTAGCCGAAGTAGTATATATGGCAAAACATACACTGCAAGCTGGATATGGTGTCATATTATGAGGCAGAACAATCATGATCAAGAAAAATGGACGGCACATGAAAGGGCAGTTATTCATGCTAGCGATATGGCGTTTGGAGTTTGGCAATTGATACAAAGAAATACATTAGAGTTGCACTTTGATGGTGCTACTATTTTACTATTGCTATAATAAAGCTCGTACATTTTCAAGGGCCCCTATGTCTCCCTAACTGCTGACATAACGAGATTATAGGTCACTTGCTCAGACGACTCTAGACAAATCATAGTTTAGATAGAACGATATCATAGAACGATATCATAGAACGTAGGCTGCGGAGAACTAAACTTGCCATGATTTTACGTTGTAGGTCGCCTGATCCTAATATATTAACTTTGTATGTGGAAGCTTGTCACTACGATGTATCACATAGCTCAGGGTATCAAAGGCGGTAACGAGAATCACCTTCATAATTGCGGCGGTATAGAATCCCAGTGTTCAGGAGGGGGAGGGAGAAAAGGAAATTAAGCGTTTTGAAATTGAAACCATGGTCGCTTAGCTGGGTTCCCGTCGCATGCAAAATATAATACATGGTTACAGACTGCCGGCCAACGACTATACACATGAGCCGATTCCTCTCAAGTCCAACCTTCCTTTCCCCTTTAAAAAAAAAAGAATAGCTTCGAAGAAACTTCATTGTTCCCCAAGAAGAGGGTCGTATGTCCAGGCGATTAAAATTCTTGGTCCTCTTGGAATGACATGCCGAAGCAGATGATGGTCCCGTAAATCAACAGGCCACCAACAATGCACATGATCATTGCTGGTACTTCGATAATATTTGAGTGCGCGAGGAGGATAGGCAGGGCTGTAGTAATGTGAATGTTAGTAAATCTTCATTATATCATGGTGAGAAGCGCGTGTGGTATGTCTATTTAATTGGTCTCCTGCTCTCTTCTGCTCCCGCGATGCCACGACTCATCAATCCACCTCTTGTCTCCCAACTCTCCGACCAAGCCATCATACCACTACACCCCTATCCAGCCACAGAAAACCCCAAGGAAAGCGCCGAGGTGTAGATGTAGAATACGTACCAATTCCCATGACGACCAGGAAGCCGGTGCAGAAGCG
>JAPESX010001209.1:0-10904 GCA_029590615.1 Nemania bipapillata | reverse complement strand
AAAAAAAAAGAGGAGGAGTGGAAATCATCATGCGGCATTGGAGGGCGATCGAACGTCATGCTAACCGGGATCATGTCTTAACATTACCGCTGTAGACGCCTTGCGCCGCCCAGATCAACGTGATAGAGGCTCCGTTCCAACAGCAGCAGTAGCAAGCATCAGCATGTAAGGGACCTATTTCTGATGGGAAACCCCAGAACCCAGAACGGTGTGCAACAGATTACCTGTCCCTTCATGCGACAGATACCAACAGCTATGCGCGCACGTATGTGTACGTCGCCGATGCACTGGAAATGCCAGGGGTCTAGCTCGTGGTCATATCGTGCTGTATCTTGTATAGGTATAGGCAGGTCAACGTATACTGCTATGTACAGTACTAAGTATGTATGTATGTATGTATATGTAGCACGAGACAGACATGGTGATAAACAAGACGGTCAGGCCCAAACCAAAAATGGGGTACATGATACCTTTTCGTCCTTCTCCGCGGCTGGCGGCCACTAGATGGGATAGTTGGTAGATCTGGATACAGAATGGCACGGCACTGGGACGGGCCTTGTGTCTTGTTTCCACTTCACCTCACCGAACTTATGATTTTTATGGCTGTACAAGTATGTATATTCTGTACTGTATGCGATAGGTTACGGCGCATGACAATCTCTGAGTTGTTGGGTCTTTTTTTTTTTGGCGGGTTTCTTCTTCCGTTTTCTTTTATTTATTTATTTTATTTTGTTTTGTTTCATTTCATTTCCTTCACGTTCTACTAGGTATAAGCGAGGCGACCAACAGTAACATGTCGTTCCACTGCCTACATACTTACATACGCATAGATGCCAGTATACTGTACATATACATATACATATACATAGACAAGAAACAAGAGCCCTTTCCTTGGGCTTGTTTCTTCTTGGGATCAGACGTGAAGAGACCCAGCGATTCCCAGAAAGCGATTGGGCAGAAATAGTCAGGAGGTCCAAGCGAGCCAAACCATTTCTGTGCACCGGGCTGGCTTCCAGTTGGTCAGCTTGTACCTGATCCTTGGCTATGTGAATGCCTAATAACTCACAAGGAACAGTGAGGAAGTGCGAGCTCGAGCCTGATCGAGTTTAGCGCTCGACTATGCCGTATACATGGTACAGAGTATACATGTAGTGTATGCGTATGCGTAAAGCGACCTGACCTGTAGCTTGTTTAGAAACATGCGAGAATCAATGTGTGTTACGCAACGCAAGGCGGCTGCGCAGGAAGCCGATATGCAAGTGTTCTCTTCCCATTCCAGCCAAATGTCGGCAACTCTTCCCTGAATGGTATACCTCTTCCTATTGTGAGGCTACGCGGTCGCAAAATGCCCGCGATTGCGACCCTAATAATTAGCCCCTCTCGCTGTGTTACGGAGAATATCAGCACAGAGTTGCAGAAAGGCCTGTGGTCAAACCTCAACGTAACGTCATGTCTGGGCAGGCCAGGGTTGGCCTAATAATGCGTCATAATAAGAGGCCTTGGCTACCACGGTGCTCCCCCTTCCCTAGCTTGGGGTAACCCCTGACTATATTCTGGGCCTATAGAACGAGTTGGGGCTCGAACCAACCCGAGATGCTGTCTAGACTACCTACCTACCAGTAATGTTTACACTACCTGGGTATAGTCGACAAGTCAAGGAGGGGAGTCAAAGAGTCGGTCGACGAGCCGAGTCGCCTCATGCGAAGGCGGACATTGTTCGTATTTCCTATTTCGCAGAGACTTCCCGAAGGCGCCGAAGAGGACAGCAGCAAGATTCAATTCATCAGAAGACATGGCCAGAGTGGAACGCAGAGCGCGGCATTTCATCTGTGGAGAGACGAGAGTCGGTGATAGCAGGGAATCCTTCCCCAGGGTCATAGTTCGCCAGTTGGCTGATGCTTTCCTGCTACTTCTCACTTCTTACTTCTTGTGAAAGTAATGTAAGTGCTCCCATGCCGTCGGCACTGTACGGAGTATCTATATTACGGTGAGAAATGTTTAGGTATTCTGTATAGGTATAAGTATCTATCTACTAAGTAGTAGTAGTATTAACGTCTAATCTACTAAGTAGTGTAGGTACACATGTAAGGAGATCGAATGGATTGGATGAATGGCTGGTTGGAATGTTGCGGCTTCGCATTTTATTGCCAACCCCATGCTATTGAGACAAACATACAGAACACAGAGCACGCACAAGGAAAGAAAAAAAAGCTTCTGAAATTGCACAATCAGCTTCTCTTTTCAGCGACAGACTTATTCGAGTCTAGTCGCCGACTAGCCGAGCCGTAGACAAAGACGCGACAAATCATTTTACTGTACACTAGGTGGTCAAGACTACCGAGATCGTTGAGCCAAGAATTATCAGCTGTTGGATAGGATTGAAGGATGTCTCCACGATTCTATCTTAGGGTAGATACCTAGCAGAATATTGGTGGACATGGCCGGCGGCTACAGCAGCGCTCTGAAAGGCTGGAGCAGGGGACAATCTACCCCCCTCGGCCTTTTGTCTTTTGTTGGAGGGACAGTCTCGAAGGTAACTGGCCTGGACGCCTGGGTAGTTGTCAAAATGCTCCGATCGTTTACGTGCAACGATAGGATTAGGCCAAGCCCACGACCGGCAATATTCATGTCTCACTTCTCTGCAGAGTTCATGGTCTTGTTCTCCACGTAGACACTAGCACACCGTATGCTGCTGTGGAGTGTGTCTCAATGGCTCCTATAGTATATACTACCTAGTATACTACCTAGTATACTAGCACGTACATCCATAGGGAGGATACGTAGTAAAGTACATACATACCTGCACAGCAGACTAGAGCTAGTCCTGCATCCCACACGCTTCGTCGGGAAAGGCGGCCGCAGCAGACGTGGCCCGGTTGCTGCAGGTCCTCGCCTGGGTTCACTGATCATTTCATCATTGTAAGATGCGGCTTATTGCCATGGCATGGGATGATGGGACGGGGTGTGGCACGCACAAGACGTCCCGATGTCTTCTCATTCATTCTGCGTGTCCCCGTACAATTGTTGCGAATAAGACAATTCCGCTCTCCATTACAGTTCGGTACGCTTTCTGTGCGCCAAGTCGAAGCGCAGGCGCTTTTCGAACGAGCGAGCGATCGACCGACCGACCGGCCGACCGAGTAAGCGAAGATTGATTGAACAACCGGTATGCAAATAAATAGGTAATTACTTTCACATAGTGCACCTGGGCAGCTTTCATGCCCAATTGCCATTTATCCGAATCCGATTCTTTTAGGCCCTTCATGCAATGCACATTGCTTAGCGAGAACCTGCGCGCCTAGACTATGCGTATCTATCTCGATTCAAGCGACGCTATTATCACTTAGCCTAGCCCCTCGTAAGTTGTTGCGGTAGAAATATGACGCGGAGCGAGCTCCCAATCAGTTGCACACGAAAAGCCCTATTTCTCCTCAGATGCTGTTGCATATATGCATAGGTAACCAGATTTTCATGACCATGGTGTCTATCGTGCATATCCTAGTGCCTGCCCTATCGAAACCAGACGCTAGCAATGTGCCTGTGGCGTGCCACATCGGCTGCGGCCTCGTCCCTGACCCGCTGACCGGCAAACAGCCGTGATGTATTGGTCATGCAAGTCGGCCGCCAGCCTTGTACAAATGAACAGATCCCGTAGACCACGGCATGTCGGTCTATAACACAGGTGTGACGTGCTGTTGCAACTGATCCAGAGGCTCGGCGTCGCATTGTGTGTAGTAGACCAGTCTTGGCCTTGATCAAATCGCCCCCTAGCACGCGAGACAGAGATGCGAGGGGGGGTTCCTCCCGAACATGCGCAAATCATCTCTTCATAATCGTGACTGTAGTATACGAGGTTAGCATGGCCAATAGCAAGTCACCGGGTGTGCGCATTGTGTATTACCTATATCTTCATCGGCTAACTCGTGAGACAGTCCCACACGCTGCGGTTGGTGCTTCACAGACTTTCCATAGACGATAGCCGTTTTGAACTGCTCAACAATGCTTCGATGGATTGCGTTGCACTGTGAAAATTCTCGGTTAGCAACGCCTGTCCCAGTTCACGGCGTAATTTTCATGACCGCCACTAACAAAGTCTTCAACGGTGCACCTCGTGGAACGAAGTACAACGGGTGCTGAATAGTCCGGCATTTTGCCCTTCGGTTTCGTGTAGACCCGTACTAACTTTAGCTTTTCCCACCTAGGGAGGAAGACGGTTAGCTTCTACGCAACATTCTATCTCAATAGGCGCATCCAACACATACATGACTTCCATAAGTTCATCAACGTTCCATCCGTGCTCAGAGCTAATAGGTACTGCATTGGGAATCCTGTACAGGAGATCCAACTCTTCGATACTTATGGCATCAATTTTGTTAAGCACGTAAATAACGGGGATGTAACTGCGACTCCTAGCCTCTAGAATGTCAATGAGGTCATCGACGGTTGCATCGCACCGAATGGCAATGTCAGCTGAGTTGATACGATACTCGCTCATCACGGCTTTGATCTCGTCATGATCGATATGGGTTAGGGGTACGGTGCTCGTGATATTGAGGCCACCCTTGTCCTTCTTCTTGAAGGTAATATTTGGCGGCTCTTTGTTGATGCGGATTCCAAACCCTTCTAATTCCGACTCGATAACTCGCTTATCTGTTAAAGGTTTGTTCACATCCAACACTATGAATATCAGATGGCAAGTCTTGGCGACAGCAATAACTTGACGACCACGACCTCGTCCATCTTTCGCTCCCTCAATAATACCGGGGAGATCAATCATCTGCAGTGGAGCACCTATTCCAGATAAGTCAGAGTGCACTAAATGTTAAGGTAGGGAGCGAGTATTGCCAGATCCCAAGGCTATACCAAGAGGGCGCGGTCCGGAAGTTGGCGAGATCCTACCATTGTACATAACTTGACCGGGCACAGATGTCAAGGTCGTAAACTCATATGCTGCGGCTTCCGAGTGCTGTCCAGTAAGCCTACTCATGAGGGTACTCTTTCCAACTGATGGGAAGCCGATAAAACCAATACTAGCAACACCTGTCCTAGCAACATCGAAGCCTGCTCCTCCGCCACCTCCGCCACCGCTCGATGGCGTGAGAAGTTCTCGCTTCAACTTTGCCAGTTTCGCCTTCAACTGACCAAGATGAAATGAGGTAGCCTTGTTCTTTTGAGTCCGAGCCATCTGTGATAATGCAATCCATCAGCAAGCCTATTGCCAGCATAAAGGCAACAGTGCACACCTACTTCAGACTCGATCTCCTTGATCTGCGCACCAGTTAGCAACAATGACGACATACTGTCTTCCTCGGGTTGAACTCACCTTTTCCACAGTAGTCGACATGTTGGCCAGCAGTCGGTATGATACTGTAATATGCGGTATACGATGTCTCTTTCCCTCGTCAAGGTAGCTGGCGAGATGTTGACTCTATGTTGGTTGACGATACCTGGATTCGATAGACAGGCAGGTATCTGGTAGTTGGTTCAAAAGCCAGTATATACTGTAGCATGGTGGGGCAAGATTCAGTCAAATTCAGCAGTGATATCCCCGCAAATTACCGACATTTAGCCACACTTTGAGTCATGCAATCATGCAATAGTTATCTCTATCTTATAGCGATATTCATTTATTTATATAAGCATAGTCAGCTCTCTTCCATTAGGTACCTATGACTCTATGAGGTATCTAAAGGAGGTAAGAGGAGTACTTTCTACATAACCAATACTCACTACTTCTCAATAATCAGCTCGTATCCTTGTTTCTTCTTCATCATAGGTGATCTACGATGTACTAATTTCACTAGAACTTTAACGTAGCAGAACGGGCTGTCTGAAGAGCATCTCTGGTCAGTCGCAAAGTAGGAGTGTGTTACTATTCACTGAAGACCCTGATTTGGCTCACAAACTTTACAAAACACCACCTAGTGACTAATGGGCTTAAATTATTATTTTCAAATAAATATGGTATTCATCATTGAGGTAGGCTAGACTCTAGGAAGCGTCATTGGAATAGTATTCTACTAACAGACGTTCCTTTGTGCTTAGCTAGCTATAGTAACTCTTGTTCAGTGCCTTTATAACACATAGACAACCTACTGTCTTCTATCATGCTTATGTTGCCCCCAGTAAAGTTAACGTTCGTTTACTTCTAAATCCGTAGTCTCCCGTTCCAAAACTCCTTGGCCTTTTTTCAGAGGAGCCAGGGCTCCTATACATCATATTTGAACTAATATTTGTAGATTAACATCGCTAGAAAATGTCTTCGGAAATTAAGTAGGTCAACTATCTGCACTAGCCAAGTTCAATGCATTTCAGTATTATCATATCTTAGATCAATTTGGGAAGGTTCAGTGAATGGCAAGAAGTGACCAATTGCGTTTTAGTTTGTACTGCTTCGATAAAACGAGTTGCTTATTTTATACCAATTTTAAACCCCCCGTCAAGAGATAATATCCCCAGAAACTATAGGGGCCGTGGTGTTATAGTCTTTGGTATAAGTATAGAAGGACTCGTTACTTAATGGACCCAGAGGGCCAGAAATCAGTTATTAAATATATTGGGCTCTACACCAAACCACTTGGTCCTAACTATGATCAAGCGTCTTATCCGCTACAGAACTCAATATCTAGATACTATCTATCGTTTCTATAACTTATGAAAAGAGTGAATGACTAGTTCGTCTGTGATTACTGTGTCCCCAACGTAGAACTAATTGAATAGTGCTGGGTTATTTATTCTTTTATTTATTTTTGACACCGGTACTGTGCATTGTATTATTTGTATGTTGTCAGAAGGAGACCCAGGACCATATTTTCTCTTTCTAGACCTGAAAGCGGGCAATTTCTTCGTAGACTCTGATCATGATTAATAGTAAAGTATCATGATATCCTGGGAAACTCAGGTACAATGAATAGCATGAAGTAGTGTAGCTCTGATATGGAGCTTGCTAACGGAGTCTCCAAAACTGCTGCTTGATATTAGCCGGAATTGAATTCATAAAATGGGTATTGATGCTGCGAAGAGTTATGACCTTTCGAACACGAGCCAACGTAGGACCTGGTAAGCTTCGAAGGTCTTTTATTTCAGACCACAGATAAATAGAGCGCCTCATACTCTAGTACCTAGACTTAGACGGAATAGTGACTCCACGGTGACATATTCTACCTCAGAGCTAAATCTCGACACATCCCGTAGTTTATCTAACACAAGACCCAGGCGCCGTAATTTTAATTGACAAAGTGAAACCTGTATAGATCAGAATGATTTTAAGAATGCGGTACCAGATAACAAGTTTATTCTACACGAGGAGAGTATTGCAAACTCATGCTAGAGACTTGCCTACACATGGAATTAAAACAGGATTCACAATGACTTCATATATAATATATGAATACAATATATCAATTTCGGTCTCAGGGGCGAGCCTATATAGTTAAGAAGAACTCAAAAGGTGGTTGATATATGGATAACGTACGATGTGAAAGGGTAGGCGCAGAATGCCAAATTGATGGAAACCCAAAGGACTTAAACGACAGCGCCATCATGGTATACACGCTTGGGAGATATATGCCTGGAGCTTTCAGAGTCGATTTATTAATAGGTTTAGTTGTATATATCAACAAGCTGTTCCTTCCAGGGCCTCGGAGGTTTAGCAATCAATATCGAGCTACTACTGTGCTACAATTACCTCCCTACCTAGTTATAGATCAAGAAGACTGCTAATTCTCCTTGGACCAGCTTATAGCATAATTAGTTTGGATAACAACGATACAGTTTCATTAGTGATACTACAATATTACAAGATAGGTTGAGCTAAGCATAGTCTGAATGTGAATATATAGGGTTTGAAGGTATCGTTATTAAGTTTCCTTAGCTAAACCAAACACCTTCACGACGCTATATCCTGCATTATAATGAAGTGTCTGAATTGGGGTGAGAGGGTAGGGAACTTGTTTCTTACCAAACTAGTTCAAGAGAAGTCATCAGCCATTAAAATTTGCATACCTAACCATGGCTCAAAGTAATAATTTGTATTATGCCGGTATTGTAGGTTTTATCATTGATGTGAGCCTTGCCAAATATGTTATTTATATTTGAACCCTACTCCGGGAAACTGAACTTTCACTCTAATATCTAAAAATATTAGGTATACATAGTGCAGGCTCACGCGCAAAATAAACATGGAGACACACTTGCTGTTCATACATAGTATTGCACTAATTCTGGGTATTCCGTGAGAGATATATCTCATAATGTCTAGAGTACACCCTCATATGTCAGCATCTGTACCTAAAGCACGAACATTCGTTTCGAGTGAAGTGTTAGGGTAGACAACTAAACCGCCTATATGCATATTTAAATGCAATTAGATGCATATTTGTTGGTTAGGTAGGTACCTACCTAACCTACATAGTAACAGAAGTTCTGCACTGCGTACATATACAAACCAGAAAAGTTTTTGATGTGGTCACACAGCACCTGGCAGCTCTCCGCTGGGCCGTCTTCACGTCTGTCTGCGCCCTTATCGAATAGAATATAATGGCTGCGACTTACGTCTATGAGTTTGTCTCGGAACTGAACCCGGCACAGATTTGCCAGCTCTTTTATGTGTTGAGCGCAACAGTCGTGCTGGCACTCGCGGCAGTGCCAGATACAGTACAGCAACTATTGACGCAATATGGTGCGCGAAGCTCTGTCAACAAATCAGCTCTAGCCCCCACTCAAGGTCACAAGGATACTGCAGAGCTTGACGACCATGATACAGGGTCTGTCTTTCGTTTCATTTCTTGCCTGACATCCGTAGGCAGAGTTCCACATTCCTGGTTTATTCACTTTTATATTCTCTCTCTATCCTGCACGGTATTCTGGGGCATTCAGTTTCTCACCCGCGGAACGATGCTGGAGCTCATCGTCAAAAATCAATGTTCCAAATCCACATCATCAATGACTCTGAGTCAAGTTGTTCTTGTCTGGTTTTTTATGGGCCTTCAGGGTGCGAGACGTCTGTACGAGTACATGTTGGTCCTACAACCGTCGTCTTCTAGGATGTGGATTATCCATTGGCTCCTGGGCAACGCCTTCTACTTGTGCACAAGCGTGTCTATTTGGGTTGAAGGGTCAGGTAGGTAACAATGTCTCCTACGAAAATATCTCACCTGATATTGACACTAAGACACAGGATCGATACAATGCTCTGGGGGGAACTGCCCTAGAATCGAAGTTCCGCCTCTTAAATCAATCATTGCAACCCCAATATTTCTGATGGCATGGTTTATGCAGTATCAATGTCATCGGCAACTTGCTGGGTTAAAGAAATATTCACTTCCTGAGGAAGGGTTGTTTCGGTATCTAGTGTGCCCGCACTACGCCTGTGAATGCTTGCTCTATCTGTCACTGACAGTCATGGCAGCCCCGGAAGGTCAGTTGTATAATAAGACCCTGGCTTGTGCAGTGATGTTCGTCTCGGCCAATCTTGGTGTCACTGCAAACGGAACCAAGGTGTGGTATAGCGAGAAGTTCGGTAGCCGAGTCCAAGGAAAATGGAAGATGATACCCATGGTATTTTGAGTTCGGCAAGTCTAGGCAAATCATATCACTTTCTCTGGTTGAACAAAGGACCGAGCTTGCTCCCTAACTTAGAGACACTTAGAACGTCTCGGTAGGTTAGACTGGTACGCGTTTCGCGTGGGTTCCGGCCTTCGTGAAACGTCGAACTCGACCTCAGCATGGTCCAATTAGCAACTGTCTTTTCAGAGAGCCCAATGTCTTCCGTAATATCGTCAATACCATGTAAATAGTCTGTATAAAGATCTGCAGTAGTGATTAGAAGACTCCTGGGTTCTTGTAGTATTCTCCAGACTGGAATCCTATTGAGTGTGCCATCTTCCTTCATCTCATGGATGCCTAAACATATACTAGCACCAAGGCTCACTGTGCAAACGACAGGATGATAGGCAGCACCATCTTTATGTGGCATGATACCGATACCCGGCGGATATTCATTGATTAGTACGTGATTTGGGCGCTTATGGGGACTGTTGGAGAAAATGTGCGATTCCGAGTCCGTATCTTCTAGAAGGAGCGATCGTAGTCTCGTAATGATAGGTTCTTCAAGCCATAACGGGAGGGGCGCATCAACCAACTTGTCATTGATGAGATCTGACGGCCAGGTCTGTAATCGACGTCTACTAAGTTGCTTCCACCTTGGCTTCGGCGCGGTTGCTATCTTGTCTAGTATGAGTTTCTCCTCATCCTCAGTGATGAACTCTGAGATGTAGAAAGCAGTACGGGGAAGTCGGAGAACTCGCGCATGATCAAGGGTTTGTGGTAACGAGGGCTTGCTTGTAGTGTCCATCGCTTTGTAAAAAGGCTTGACGCGAACTGGTACTGTTAGCGAAGCCCTTCGAGTATGTACTCGTCCTATAAGGCTAGCCTTGTATCTATGAAGACGAGAGTGACGGCGAGGAAAGACGTAGTAGATCGACTGTTGTCACTGGAAATCTTGGCAGTGGAAGTCCTGCCCGGGTTTGTTGATAGATTGGGGTCCAAGGCACCTCAAGGCGCCTGTCGTGTAAGGCTCGTAGATGTGTGCTGTACGTATATGAATAACACTATCCCTGAAACATAAGGATACCCGTACAAGTGATAGCAGATCATCTAAGGTGGGGGCGGAGGATGATCAGCTAGTATTGTTGTGTCAGTCTTGATGATCGCTTCTGTGTGCGCTGGGAGCCACTTTCTTGAGGTCGAGGAAATTTGTTGCCGAGATTTGATCATCAGATAGCGACAGACACACTTTACCTACATTGGCCAGAAATAATTGGAACTTGATAGCTTGAAAGTAGAAAAAAACTTTCAACAAACCGCACAATATGAAACAGAGTGTCAGAGATAGAAATCGATAG
>JAPESX010001208.1:0-10909 GCA_029590615.1 Nemania bipapillata | reverse complement strand
CTACATCTCCGTCGCCGAGACCAAGCTCTTGACCAGCGCCTATTACTGCCGCGCGAGCTTTGCTGGTATTGGTGTCTGGGACGCCACCTACGCCGAGGGCAGCATCGCCAACGGCAAGTTCTTCTTCCAGAATGCGAAGGCTACTCTCAGTGCTGCGGCTGTGGACACTAGGCTCGCCTGTAGCGCGAAGTAGTGTGAGGCATCTAGTCTAGCAGAAGGGCTAACTTAGAGGCCATTGTGTTACTTTGTATAGTAATTGATTTTATGAAAAGATATTGCGGAATGTGCAAGCGGATTGATTATTGTGATTAAAAAGTGAGGTTGCCCATAAACCAACGAAGCCACCACACTAGCCAATAGCGTATTATGCTTTATAAAAATATATTAAAATAAAAATATAAAATTATTTAGTCCAAAAAAAAACCTTGAAGCGGTTTTTCATAAAATTGTACATTTTATTCTATGTTGTGCTCGGTACTTATTTTACATAGATCGTAAAAAAATCTGACCAAGCATGGGCCCAGGCGGATAGACAACAATAAATCAGATTAATCAAAAGTGTTTATATCTGACATATCACATACCACTCTCAGGAAGTATTTAGGTGCGGGGGCGCGTTGTTTTTTTCAATCTAACATCTAAGAATAGGGAGCTACTTTCGAAAGAGCGGAAAGTCCACTGCTTTACAGCCCTGTTCTGATTAATACCACAAGCTTGAAAATATATATATATTACAGCCTCGGGGCTCCCTGCTAGATAATTTTGTGTCGACGATATACGGCCGGAGCCTTGCCCACAAACTTATAGTTCTCAGCTTTTAGCCATGGCGGAGAATTCGGGAGACAGTATTGACGACCACGCAATCACATGTAAGCGCCTGTTCGAAAACTTAATAGCCTGCATAGAGACCTTGGGAGAGGGCGCCACCTCTATTATTTCCATGCAAATCGACTTTAACTTGTGGTGCTGGGATATCAAAGCAACAGGAAAGGGCGAGTCGTTCCTCGACTATCACCTCCGGGACCACGGGGGAATGCGAGAGACCATTTGTAGCCTCCTCGCTGATCTAGCTACTTCCTTGCGAAGATGTGAACAGAGAGCCACTAGTGCGTATTATAAGTCTATGATGGCCGTTGTATGAGTGCTCAGAAGTGGGCTAATTGCCTTTGTAGCTCTCGCTTCGGGCCAGAAGACAGCGGAGAATTCTACTAGAGAGCCAGGATCTCTTACTACGTCAGAAAGCGCTGCGTCATGGTACACAATTTATAGTGAGGATAGTAACGCAGAGCCTATCCAGAGAGAGGAAACCCAACCGGAAGACCCTGTCATCAGGGAGAATCTTTTCTACGTCAGTCTCATTATTGATCAGCTTACTGGAATATCTCTCGTCATTAGTAAGGCACGTACAAAATACCTTTATGAAAAAATTGATCTAGCACTAGATGAGGATGGGTTCCAAGATTTCTGCAACCATCTCGCTAGGATCGTTCACAGGGCCTACGTAGACCCCGAGGGCGCGAACTCGTCAACTGTCGAAATGGTCAGTTGGACTTCAAACTATGAGACATTAACCGACATCCAAAAGCGCCTCATCGACGCCAATATCCTCAGAAGGCACCGTATAGAATTCGTTAGAAAGAACGGAATCGCAAACAAACAAACCAAAGTTGACGAGTTGCAGTGGAATACAGACGCGTCGAGAAGGCCGGATAACGTAGCCCCAACGCCATCTGCTAGCGAATCTCCAAAGCTCTTACCAAAATCCCCTGAAGGAGCCTCAGATCCACCACTACCTAAAGTCCTAGCTAGTCCACCCACGGTACCCTCTGCCGTTCAAGGCACTGACCTTACTGTCACTGAGTCTGGAAAGGCATGCTTGAAGACTTCCGATTTAACAAAGATTGGGTCGACCCAGCAGTACCCCGCATGCCCAAAAGTCGAGGGGGATGAGCTACTCTACTGCCCTTACTGTGGCGAAGTCCTGCCGACCTCGTATGCCGAACACAAACCTAGTTGGGAGTAGGTGATCATCAGTGTTTGCATATCTTATATCCTTTCTGTCGAGATATAGAGACTAACTTGATGTAAAGGGCACATGTTGCACAGGACATCCTCCCCTACTCATGCTTCCTGGACGGATGCGACAGCCCGAACGAAATGTACCCTACTCCTGGACGTCTACTTGAACATGCTATGGAAAAGCACTCCTCAACAATTTGGACCTGTATCTACTGTCGCCCAAAAGGCCAACCCAGCAACGGCTCCAAAGCAAAGATTCGAGTCGAGTTCAGCAACGCTAAAGAGTGGGAGACACATACAGAAACCTTTCATGCCGAATGGGTCCCCGCTCGTAAGAGACTAGTTTTTTCGGAGCTAGCCAAAAGGCAGGTGATAGGGCCGCTTTCTTGTCCTCTATGCGATACATTCAAGGTAGAGACCTGGGCTTCTAAAATTGACGAACACATCTTGCAACACTTGCATGAGTTTGCACTCCGGGCACTACCTGACGGCCCCTGAGTAGCGGGTAATGGGAAGAGTAGAGCCTCATAAATCTGCAGCTCTTCCAGAACGCCATCACAGACAAACGATACAGTGAGGGCGGCAAAAATACTTACCACTGGTATTACTCTTCTAATTTTTCACTAAATGCAGCGTACGGCTGAAGCCCGATCTCATGCTATCCCACGAGCCATATGATTCCACTGAGTCTAAGTCAGGTAGCCAATTGCATCACGGGATAAAACATCAATATACATACTATAAATGTGACTGTAAATGAATATTTTGGTCTGCGGTTAAGTAGATTGGGTAGCGCTCTAGTTAATACAGCAGGATATGACAATATGGAGAACTCAGGCCTTACCTACGTGATGGCGGAAAACCTCGTCAGACAGACGGCCAACGAACCTCCCGACATAACTGCCCAGCCCATTAAGGGCCATCCACATCCAAATATGATTTTTCATGGAGGTCTTCGCATCAGTGACCTCCTGAGTTAGTCACGTGGTTCTCGTGATATCACGATTCCACTCCGTCGTCGTTGAGACACAGACAGTCTTAGACTAGTAACCCGACTTCCCGTTCCATAGCATTTTTGGACGGTGATGATAATAAGCAGGTGTCTTTTGAACAGTTATAAATATGTTAGCATGTCAAATTCAAGGTGAGTTGGACCTAGAGTGTCTAATTTTAGGAACGAGTAAAAGAACACCTTGAAAGACATGACGTCCAGAAGGAAAGGGTACCTAAGAGGGCATAATAAATCTGCTTCACAAGGGGGGCTCATCAATATTCCATCTACTTTATAAATACGAGGGCAGCCGGTGATATGTTTCTAAGACCAAGGGAAATATATGATAATAGACGCAGAAACCTCGCAGAAGCACAAGCCCAGCTCCTGTGAGAGGTAACTCCTTATCCGTTAGAACTTCTATTCAACAGTGAGCTAGGTATAGCTAGACATACCTCGAACCCCATGTTCCGAGTAGGGACACCTGCGCATCTCGCAGGATTGGTCGTCTAAGTACCGGTCGATATGTTCTATTGTCGTATAGCAAGTCTCCGCTAGTCTGGTGTCACATGCCAGGAGGTAGTCCCCGACCAAATCAAAGACAACTTCAGCCTCAGGTCCAACCCCAGATTCACCACAAAGGCTTGGCCAGGGTCTCGCACTTTCATCCTGTCTAAAGGAATCGAAACTATAGCTAAGTCCACGTATGAATATACAGTAATTTAATGAAGAAATTGCCGTATTAGATAGATATTTATGACTTCAAGGGAAGCAACGTGTTTCATCCAATCGGGTTGATCGGCAATCTGGTATGCCTCGGTTCCTGATTGATGGTAACAGGCGGCTTTACAAAGAAGCTTGTTTGCTTTACTTGGCTAATCCCGCTAATATCTATCTAGTCTACTAATTTATTTATACAGTTATCTAAGTCTAGTCTAATTAGCCCGGGATAGTATGGCCGTAACTTGAAAAAGGCAAGGTGGCCTCTTATATATAGATAATTAGCTCAGAATACTATAGCGAATAGTTCATGACTACTATTGTAACTCGATACCCTTAGCTGCTCAGACCGATTGGGTAGAGCCCGGAGGCAAAGGGTACAGAAACGAGTATCGTGACCTTAGCGAGTCCTATCCCTAGCTAGCCTCATACTTAGGTAGTTACTATATAGTTTAGTACAATGCAACGGCAAAAATTTCCTTGATTGCAGATGTGACATCCTACCTAAACTGATACACCGATCTAACGTATCTCTCGGCTATGCTTGGCATGCTTGGCTAATTACAGCGGCTATGTCGATCTCGCTCGCAAATATAGCCCAGATATCATCGAAGTATAGCACCATAGCTGTATCAGGATTACAATAAGGGCTTTTTCCTTACCGAGACCAGTAGATAACATGACTAATCTTGTCGGACTACATTGTATTACCATGGATTTTACACTAGAACACACCGTTCCTAGACGATCATCAGCTAGTTTAAACTTTTACTACATTTATGTACAGCTATGTTTGAGGCTCTTCTTTCAACTAACAGGCCCATATCGAGATATGGTCTCGTTGAAATGAACCACGTCACTAGGCCTGAGTGTGAGTTTCATAGATTTTATACAGTCGTCCAATAGTACAAATTACGTAGCCAATAGAGCCTGCCCTCCTGTTCCCTCGACGCGACTTTCATCCAAACACGCATCGACGAACAACATTCATAACCCACAGCCGGCAGATAGATATCATTACAAATTAGGGTCACTGGAGACCCGGTCACGATACAACCGTGTATGCGATGCATGTATGCTCGCAGACCACTGCCAATAAGCCGATAATGCAGAATGACAAAAAGCGTTTATCTAAAACGTTGATGCGTGGCTCTGGCAGCATGGTGCCTCATATGAAAGAGAAAAAAAAAGACCGTTAGGAAACATGGTATCTCCGCTCCATGGAAAACAAACATTCAAGATGGTGGTATATCGGCGTACAGAAGTGAAATCGTTCAATATGGTCGCAGTGAATATGTGCCGTAGCGAGTTCCCATCACGCTACATTCTCGTTTCCTCTCTTAGTCGGCTATTCGAAGTCTGGTGGTTGACTACGCTCCCCATAAACATTGCGCTTTCCCTTCTCTTAGCCTTATTGTTGAAAGACGCGTCGAGCATGCCATTGGAATTTGAGCCATAATCTTGCTCATAAGGAGATCCATAGCCATAATGTGGCCGATCGTATGTCGGCTGTTTGAAAGCTGGAGTCGTTGTCGTCGTCGGATCATAACCAGGCGGTGCAGAAAAGCCACTTTCATAAGCCGGCCGTGTTGGTGCCTGCACGTTCGGCCCCGGATGCGGAGCCTGTCTAGGTGGAGGTGTGCCTGCTGCTCGGAAACCTGGTGGTGTAGGCGTCGATCGTTGCTGGACTTGTTCAACAAGTCGCTGTCGATGAGGTGACTCGGTGGTACCAGCAGTCGATGGACGTCGTGGTTGTGCCTCGATGGCTGGTCGTGAGTCTGCTTCCGAAACTGGCGATGGCAGTTCATACTCCTCAGGCTCTATGCCAAAAATTCCTTGGTAATTCTGTAGAAGGAGAGCAAATACGGGAGCTGGGATATTTAATGTAGGTGAAAAGACTATGCCCACGTTACGCACCGTCATCTTATTCATGTCGGAGTGGTTGATTATTTTTATCAAGAAAGCGATAAGATATTTGAGCAGTGTCTCGTTAGCAAGCGGCAGACGCTGCACAAGTTCTGCTAATGCCGCAATCTTCTCTCGGTGATTTACCATTTCCGTGACCGCAACAAACTGCATGTGTAGATCTCGAGTGAGAATAGTAGTAGGGAGCTCACGTAGGTATAATTTTAAGAGCGAGGCAACAGCGTGAATATCGTAATAGGTCTCATCCGTAAGGAGATTGACATCACCCTCTTGGTTGAATCGTTCACGCAGTTGCTTGATCACGAGATTAGAGCCGCTAAGACGGAAAATTCCCTCTTCCAAGATTGCGTTTTTCAGGTCGAGATACTGAATGCAGCGATAAACGACAGCCGGTAAGGGGACATTAGTATCAACAGGGCCACAGTATCTCACGGCCTCAGCCAACGGTGCCCCAAAAACCTGCCGTACTGGACCACGAGACTCGTTTTGTGGCTGAGGTGTACTTCCTCCACTGGAATTATATAGAGGATCTTGATCATCAGACGATGAACGAGCTTTGGGCCCAAAGCCGAAGAAACTACGTTTCCGTTGCTTCTTTTCCTCATTGGAAGGGCCTGGTTGAAGCAAGTTGGTTTTGCTACCCCACATAGCCGAATCAGATATAATATGAGGGTCTTTAGGGGCTGATATCGTATACAGTGAAGCTGCTGGTTTTTCCAAGAGTTCAGGGCTCGCCGTTCCTCGTCGCCGGGGTGGCGCCCCGTCAGGAAGATCGCCCTGTTTAGCTGTATCGTAGCTCATCCCAATAAGCGCGTCTTGGCTCTCATTCCGTAATTCTAGATTCTTTCCCTGCCCATACATTTTCCTTTTCGCATTTGCACCAGTTACGTGACCCTGACTGCTATGACTCTGGATGCTAGACTTAAGTGAAGCCTCGTCCTCATTTTGATCTCGGTAGTCAATCCAACGCAAAAGGGCATCGACCCACTGGTCGCGCTCCTCATCGCTCTCAGCACAAAGTACGTGCTTAACGTAGCTGCTTGCATCCTTTTTCTTTGGCTCTAGGACTAAGAATGCGTGTCGATATTGATTATCAGGCTCATCAGCATTAGAGCCGCCTGCAGGAGAACCATCTGTATTATGCTGCGCTTGCTTGCCAATCTGCGCACCAAGGAGCTTGATGGTACCTAGATGAGCTCCCCCAGGAGTTTCATAGTACCTCAGGTTAGGGCTATCAAGCACAAAGTACCGAGCCTTCCACCCGCCAAAGTTTTTTCCTCTCTTCGTAAGATAGCCATTTCTGTGAGGTCTCCCATCCGGGCCCTTCTTCTGAGGGCTTGTCTCGCCGTTTCCGTCGTTTGGAAGTGAAGTATCATCGGTATTAGGGGGTAGAGCATTAGTAGAAAGATATTTACAGAGTTCGACAGCAGTTGGCAAGTCAAGCAAAGTATTCAGTAGCTCATCTAGATAGTTATCGAGGACGGTGCGACGAGCATCTAGTTTGGCAGGAGCGTGACCACTAAATAGGGATCGATCAGGGGTCTTTGCAGTGAAGGAGGAGCATTGTTTCATTCTTTGATCCAGCTTTGCGAGAGAACTGGTGTCTTTTTCTACTCTCCATAGCTCCCCACCTCCAAACCTGGATAGAATCGCAAGTGTAAAAACAGGGTCTTCTTCAAGCTGCGTGAGAGAAAGTAGACTCGCTCGGGATGGCCTCATCCGAGACGAGGCTACCTTGACAGCAACTGATGGGAGAGCATTCGGAGGCAATAGTAAGTCAGGGTATTCCTCGGTGATGAGCCCGCGGAATATCTCGGTTCGTCGAGGTTGCTCGAAACCTTGGGTTTCCTTGACGACCTGAAGGGCTTTCGGAGAGGTCAAGTCCAGCGTCTCGGAGGAAACAGTATGGAACTTAGGTGTATTTGGAGGGAGGGGTATTGGCTGTCGAGGAGCTCTAGGGGACAAAGGAACCGCTCCTGAAGGCATGCCGCGAGGTGACACTGGCGGCGAGAATGCAGTAGGCCGGGGACTTGATGGTAATCCCGGGCTTATCAATGCAGGATGTAACTTTTGTTGGGACTCGTTCCCACTGAGCACGCCAGCTAACGAAGCCGGGATATTGTCTCGCACAAGTAAGGTTTGAGCTCCTTTGGTACGAGGGCTAGCAGGTATGTCGATTCCTACATGCTGTGTCTCATCGGAGATTGGTGTTCCTTTCTGACTGCCTTTCTTGCTCCTCTTTGAGAGGCTGCGAGCTTCGGCCTCCTGCTGTGCAATAATTTCTCTCTCGCGGTCATCATCTTCTCTGGTGCGCCTGCGTCCCCTCGACTCGGTGTGAGGGATCTCATCCACATCCAATAGAGAATCATAATCTGACTCAGAATCATTGTCATCCTCGACAGCCGGTGCCCGTGTGACGGTAAGATTTTTCTTAAGCTGTAAGGGTGCAGGTGGGGGTTTTCGGGGAGGCGGCGCGGGCGGAGGTGGGAATTGTGCAATCCCTTGGTCTATCAATGGCGTCGCTTCGATGATGGCTACAGTCGGGAGTTTTGGTTGAGGTTCGCGCGGAGGTTTACTCGGAAGACTTCTCGATGGAGGCAATCCAATATGAATGGGGAGTTCATGCGCGGCATTAGTGGCATTCTTTGCTGCGTCGGCGACACGGTCCTGTTCCTCGTGATCAAAATGATCTAGAGCATGCTCCGAAGGTTTTGGCATTGCATGTGTAGGATCCAACATCTCTTGAACCTTTGAAGGATTTTCATGCGGCATGCGATCCGCAGGAGGAGTAATCGGATAGGGAGCGAGAGTCATATCTACAGGTGAATGCTTCGTACTGTCCGAGTCAAGATTTGAGGGCGATCGAGGCGCGTTGCTATGTTCTGGTTTTGAAACCTTCACATCGACAGTCTGAAGGCTTTCTGTCCTTGACAGAGAAACGCTGGGTTTCGCGTGATCATCATGGATAGCAATCACCTCTTTCAGCTTCTTCCTGTACTTTTCTTTGTCCTTCAGGGCGCGATCCAGATCTTTATTTAAGCCTAGTATCATGGCCCTCTGTTTGTCCACTAGACGCCATAGTTGCGTGTTTTGTTGAGACTGGGACTGCTTCTCTTTCAACAGATATTGAATAACAGCCTCAGGGGTTCCAGCCGCTCGAATCAGGTTTGCGATATCATCTTGTGAACTTTGCTGCGAGGGCGCTCGCGACGAAATCGCAGAGACAGCTGAATCGATTGATGATGTTCTCGGGGCTGCTCTCGTAGAGTCTATCTGCGAGAGGGACGATCCACTAGCCATTTTTGGTAGGCTTACAGTGGCAGAGCCTATTGGTTTCGTCCTAGCAATCGGGTTCGGTAAAGTTCGAGAGTCATTCGGAGGAAGAGAAGGCGAGCTTAGGCTAGATGAAGAGGTCAGTCAATTCGTGTGCTCAGAATGTAGTCACTGCATATCAAACGAATATCATTATAAGGTTATGGGAGGATAACGCACCTGGGACCAGTAGTAGTCGGAGTTGTGGGCGGAGATAGTTCGAGAAAACTTGTACCTGCAAGAGCAGAATGATGGGGCCGGGCAGGTCGATGGGCTTCCCTGGGGGATTGTGCAGCCGGCTCGGACGCTGAAGGAGAAGGTAAGGGAGACGGAGCTAGAGCATCGAGAGCCGGTGACGGAAAGCTCGCGCTACTTGGGCTCACACTGGGTGACCTGTTGGCGATGCTCGTTTGCAAAGGGCTGGGCGCCGCTTTTCGTTGAGATCTAGATGGTGGGGATCTTGGTCAGCACTGTCTACTGTCCACTGTCTCAAGGCTGTCTCTCGCAGTTGGCATAGGTCGCTGGTGAGTGGCTGGCCTTTGTCGTTGCCAACGTAACGCGGCGTCTTTCTACAGGCCGAGGCCGCACGTGCAGCAGCAGGATTTCAAACGAATTCCAGCCAAGCGGATAGTTCCCACGAACTACGCCTTTCACCTTTCACGAATGTCCAACGGGATTCCAGAGGTATCCGTGAGGAACGCCATGCAGGTAACGTAAGTAAATAGCTCTGCCGGCATAGAGGATGACGGCGCAGGGAGCAATTCCGATCAATCCTTACGTTCTTTCTTCCTTTCTTCCTTTCATTCGCCCCTCGGCATAGGTATATGGATATAATCATGAATAATCAAGAGCGAACAAAGAGAGGAACAAAAGACGACGCAGAAAAGGGAAAAGGGAGAGAAAAAAACCTGCTTACCGTAGTTTGCCTGTGAAGGGTACGGATAACGATGATATTGTTGCTGTGGCCGTCGCGGTTGTCGTTGGTGGCGAGGACGGCAATGAGTGCAATTCAGAGTCGTCTGAAGAATAGTCTGGCGCGGCTCTGCCGATGGTTGGACTATCTTGAATGCCCTCCTCCGTCGCTTGCTGCTCAACGTGGGAACTTGGCGGAGTCTCGCTGCGCCGGAGCGTTAGATGCGACATGGCCCACACGCCCAAGTTACCCCAGCCCACTGGAGGTAGGTACCCTGTAGAGGTACAGAATACCTATGCACTAGTACGGAATGCCTGTAGCGTATATTGCTATAGTACCCAGAGTGTATGCAAAATGGTCGCGCGCGAGCGCAGGCCGAGATGTGATTGGGTGGTCAGTGTTGGTAGTTTCGCAGCAGAGGTCAGAGCTCTTCCACCCCTGGCATTGATCCCCCGGCCGGCTTNGAAAGCCACCCAGCNGTATGTAGGTACTGTAGGTATCTACCGTTGGGATGTATGTACAGTTGCTGCACGCTGGCTCCTTAGTGGCCAGTGGCTGGCCAGGGTTGGTCTGGGTCCTGACCGCCGCCGAGACTGTGGTGGGCTCCCTGTCGCTCGGTTTCGAGACGCTCCAAACGACCAAAAGAAGAAATATGGCCCTGACCCTGATTGACGTCGCATGTATGTAGTATGTATGTAGTGCCGTATGTGCAGTGTGCACTAACGAGGTCGCGGTGGACTTGTTGCACAGATAGGTAGCTAAATCCGGTAGCCGATGCAAGCAGGGTCCAAGCCTGTAATCTGACTCTGGCCACAGAAGAAGCGCAATAAAAAGAAAGAGATGAGCGCGTAGGTATGAAGTGCACAAATATCTGTAGTGGAAGTGTATGCTGTAAGTAGTGAAGATATGTACGGAGGAGCTACTCGCGCCACAAACGCTGCGAACGTCTCGCTTAGGTAGGTAGTGAGGTTTAGATAGGTGGTTCCCTGTTCGATGACAGAAGAGCCGAGTAGATATGCGTAAGTACT
>JAPESX010001207.1:0-10911 GCA_029590615.1 Nemania bipapillata | reverse complement strand
AGGTTTATAAAACAAAGTTGTTATATGCAGTCTTTTATAACGTTTAACATTATTAATCAATTAATTAATGAATATACAGGGGCAGGACTACATTAGATTAGGTATATAAATGATGCACATTAGCCCGCGGGACGCGCGACTGGTGACTATGAATGCTGTCCATGTCATCCAGCAGCTTTTTCCCGCGTAGTATTGCTTATTTACTGCAGTACACGATCGTCGTCGAATGACTGCAGCCATTACATTATAGGTGGTGGTGGCCACAACAAAAACCCCACTGCTAGCCTGCATGACATACCAAAACAAATATGTCTGAGTTATTACTCCGAGAAGAGCCAGGATGTCAATGCCTAGTCGAAGCTTCACGTTATAGAATACTCCAAACTCTTGACAGCTTTTCTGAAAGAGACTTGTCCTGCGCCTTTCGCCGATACATTCCAAGGCACTTTATTTATGATATACTAACTAGGCACAAGGTTGAGAGCCATCTGAGGCTTTCGTTACCAGCTGCAGTACATTTGGCTGCGGAAATAGCGCCTGCACACAACGAAAGGTGCCACTGTCAGAAAGATGCATGTACCGGAAAACGAATCATATTTGCATCTCTACTACGAATAGGAAGAGAGGATTATATTCAATGTATTATCGAACATAGCAGCACCAAGTTTTGTGACAGCACCCTCCCGTTAAAACTTGACAGCCTATGTCCAGCACAATGCGACGATCGGAGACTTACCGAAAAGGAGTGGCAGCTGTTCGAAAACGCACAAGGGCAAATCAGATACCACCATCTTACTAGACTGGATACAGAGGTAATATCCAAACTGGATGATGGGGCGGTCCTTCCTTTGAAGGAGATATGCATTATACGGGAACCCAACTTCTTATCGCACAGTATATCAAGAATTACAATTCACCCTAACCATCACGAGTTGGTAAGCCGCCGAACTGAAGCCGTCTATCTCAATGGAACACAATCTGATCCATAATCATGCAAGCAGGGTAGCGACACAAATACATTCATTTTAAAGACTTTTAGGGACTCAACGTACCCTGATATTGCCAAGCTCGCCTTCAAAGATGAGCTCGAAGCAAACCGACGAGCACCTCGTCATGACCGGATAGTTCCGCTTCTTACCGCCTTTGAATTTAATGGCGGGTTTCATCTTGTTTTTCCCTATGCAGCAGGAAGCGATCTCCACAACCTCTGGAATAAATTTAATGTGCTGGACAATGGCCCCGATACTCGCTGGTATTCACCGCAATGGCTTCTGACCGAGTGCGGGGGAATTGCAGAGGCTATTGCGGCTATACATGAATCTACTAGTACTAATGGAGACACCGACAGGGCTCCACAACTGCATGCAGACGTCAAATCAAGAAACATACTTTGCTTTCGCAATGCACAAAATGAGTTCTCCCTGAAGCTTTCGGACTTTGGAGTTTCACGGAGGGTTCAAAACGGTCTCAAATTAAACCGCAAGGATATAGCTCCAACTCTCACCTATCGCCCTCCAGAGTACGATATAGGAGAGGATATCTCTCTTAAATTTGACGTCTGGTCTCTCGGCTGTGTGTGCCTTGAGTTCATCACATGGGCGATTTCTGGCAATAGAGCCGTAGATGAGTTCTCGAATAGCCGCCTTCATGAGAAGAACGACAAGCGAACATCGCCGGCTATCGGAGAGGATCTTGAAGATACCTTTTTCAAGAAATTAGCTCGCCCCCCTCGATGGTACGATCCGTCCGGTCTCAAGCTTCGTACTAAGAGCCAGCGCACCGAGGTTGTGACAAAAAAGACCACCAGAAGCTGGGGCTCAATTTATATAAGTCGAGGCGAGATTGAGGTTACCTGTCAGGTCAAGGATTCCGTAAAACAGGTAAGTGTCTCTGAAAATGCTTCATCTAACTCGCTAACATATCTTCCCCTTAGCATATCAATGGCCTCCGAAGTAATAATCGATGCGACCCCAAATTCCAGGACTTCCTGAATATCATTGAAACTAAGATGCTAGTCGTTGAAGTAGAACACCGCGAAAGCAGCAGTGAGGTAGCAAGGCTTCTTCGAGAGCTTAATAATCAAGATCGGTAGCAAGAATTCGAGAGTGGCAAATCCCTCTTCAGTACATGACAAGGGAAGTGTTAAGAGAGTGCTTAAAGATAGATGGAGAAAGTGGCTGCAGAGAGTTAAGCCACAGTAAATACAAGTGTCCTAGATTAGATATATAGCCAAGACTATAAATGCAAGTTTGCTGCTAAATTAACAAGCAGCTTTGCTTTTAAAAGTTTTATTAAATAAAATAAAAATAAACTCTAAAGTTAAAAAAACTTCTATTAGCTGTTAACATCTAAATTTATTGCAAGAAATTAATATAGACAGTTATAATAGTTTCAGCAATAAATAAAATTATAAAATAAAATTGCAGGTGTGAGTAACTATTTAGCTGTTGTGGACTTAACAGACTAATACACTGTAACGTAGCTGCTTGCCACTGCATAGCACTGCAATACTGTAAATCTAGTGTGGGGCCTACTGCAAATCTAGCCCTGTTCTATATAATCCCCCAGCTTCACAGTATTGTTGCTCCCCATAGGTTCAGGCAAAATGCACGAGAAGATTAGTCGTCGTCTTCGCGCTCTTTTGCTTTCCCCTCTCTCTTTTCATACTTGAGTTTTACAAAATGGGTAAAGATAGCCTTTTTTTCAGCCTGCAATTCTGTGAGCTTTTGAATGTTATTTGTAAAGGCGTTGACAATATTCCTAACATCAGTAAGTGTCCGGGGAAGTTGAACTTCAAGCCCCCGTCCTTCAGTTCGCTAAGCGGCATCTTATTAATATGCAATCGCAACAATTCGTTGAAGGCTAAAGGGAAACGAACCTGAATTCGGACTTGCTTGTCTTCGAACTTAAGCACCTTGATTAGATACTCGCGAAGAACGTCAGCATCCTCGTATCGATTCTGGAAATTGTCTGTGGCCTCAAATGTATTTGGCCTGGACATCGTATCTGCAGAGCGTCGCATCACGTGAATGAATTCAATGCCTATCGTGAATGCTTCTTTGGCTGTAGAACAAAAAGCGGCAATTTCAAGTTCTGGGGTGATAAAAGGGGTCGGTTATAAAAACCGCGCAAATGCCCGTGCTGTTCTCGGCTTGAATACTGCCTTAGAAAAATACACTTTAAGTACGATCTGACGTGAGATTTCGGTGACAAAAAATTGGTTCAGGCTATGCAAATTTGCAGGGATTCTGCATGAAGCCAGATCAGCACAAGTGATTTGGGTGGTACAAATGAGCTGGTATCGGCGATACGTCATCGCCATGCGCCACCGCCTCAGGCATTCTGTCCACTTAGAGAATAAGGAGTGCCAGCCTACATGGAATGCAAGAGGACTCAGGCATGCGGACTCAGCCACGCACTGATAAGGTTGCCAGATTCACTAAAGGTGGGCAACATACCCCGCTGCACGCCGAGCTCCAAGTTGTGCTCAGGGGGAGTCCATTACTGGCCTATCTTGAGGGTCTCTATAATAAGTCTGTTCCCTCTACCCCCCGTAGTGAAAGATCGAGGAATCTCTATCAACTGGACAACGCAACTCGTCTTTGAAATAAAATCCTTAATATCTAAGTCATCACTGCAACCATGGAGTGGATTGGTAGGACAAAGAAGTTGTCACATGGAGATCTCGATGACTTCGAATTCCTCCCGAACAAACCCTGTGAGGTCCAGACCATCCGTCTACAGCGGGGTTCCTCGGTAGGCAGAGAGAATATGTATTCGTTAATAAGGGAATATCCTAGCTTACATTTAACTCTAGGGTGCAGTGGAAGTTGTCGAAAATGAGACTCACACGTCTGAGGTTGACTACCTTAGCTGGGTCAACAAAGTGAGTGGCCGGCTTTGATAGAGCAAGGCGCAATTGCCCTCTTAAACTGGATATGCTACTAACGGGTCGGGTTAATGACACTTTTAGCCATGGCCTGATGAGCCAGTTGTAACGCTAGTTATGCACCAGAGAATAGACAGTGATAATGGCAAAGCGGCAATACCTCTTCCGTATGGAGATGCGACGTTTATTCAAGCATGCGACCGGCTTTACCAGCATAGATCCATTGCGGATATAATTCGTAGAAAGTCGCCGGCTGTATTTGCTAGTAAGACAGTGGCGGCTTGGAAGTCTCGACCTGACTGGGGATCGGCTGTCGGTAAGTCATGTTACAATCATGAATACGCCTGCGAACCATCGGCGCCTCACAGATAAAAGCATACCTCACCGATTTTTCGCCATTAACGCCTACTCAGTTTACATCTGCAAGTCAGACACCGTATCGCCTGTAGAACGGAACGACATGGTGTTCTCTGTTACACATTTCCCCGAAAAATCGAATATAATCTGTGTTGCATATGGCTGTACAGCGGATTCTCGAAGGTACATTGAGACATGGTTGCAATACGCGAAGGCATTCACCTTCCACCCCCTGCTCTTACCGATACTATGGGTCGAGCTCGAGCGTCAGCGATTGATGATCACGCTTGACCATGAGACGTCCTTTCTTCGGCAAAGGATTACCGAAATGAATAAGCGCGTAGTTTATCTCATGGATCAGGAGCAGTCAACGAATCCACTATCCCGGAGTGACTCTAACAATGGGAGATACGAGACAGAGGAGAAGGTAGATACTGTGCGGCTCGATATCACGCGGCGTGAGTGCGAAGCGGTCGAAGTCCGGGTTAACTTGAGTACGCTAAGGCATGGGCTCGAGAGCTTCAGTATAGAACTAAAATCAATGCTGGCAGTCCTACGGAGACTGCAAAAGACTGATGAGGCGCCTTCCGGCAAGTGCAATGAAGAAGCGAATAGAATCAACAGGCATTGTTCTGATAGAATCAAAAGTCGTCTGATGGAGATCGTGGTAGAGATAAATGGGAAGGTTAGGGACACAGAGAGTGTCTTGGGAGGCATGACTTTGGCGATGCAGACCGTATGCAAACTTTCTCCACTGATACATAGCCCCATTGGAGGCTTATCATGTATCGTCATCTGAGGATAATATGGACTTAGTCATCGAACTACCAGTCACGGCGAGATGCAATGGCAACCATCTACATCGCCATTGCATCAAAGAGAGACAGCAGCTACATGCGCGATATCGCGCTTCTCGGCATGATATTTCTCCCAGGCACGTTCCTCGCAGTAAGTCATGGCCCCTTCTAGCCAGAAGGTTTTGGCCTCTTCAATCATTACATGATTACGGGTGAAGCTAATGCGGTGCGATGTGTATTGCTCAGACGCTGTTCTCCACGACGTTCTTTAGCTGGACGCCACAAGGCAGCAACCAAATTGTCTCGCCATGGGTCAGTCTCTACTTTGGCCTCGCGGCCATCTTAACGGCCGTAATAATTTGGCGCTTTCGGACATGGGCCAAAAACTATGGGAAAGAGGCTGAGCGAAACATCTATGAGTATCTTGAAAAGCATTCTAATGTGGAACATGTGCAGTTGATGGAAGTATAGGTCTAATTCAATAGAGAGTCAGCGTTGAAAGAGAATGACGAACAATTATCGTTTTTAATATCACAAGATATAATTAGTTGCGACTCTGAATTGTAGGTAGGAAACGACCTTTTTTCAGCCATTAGCTTATTACGAAAGCGGGAGTATACACTCTTGGATAGGGCTTATACCGATTTAGTCTACCACCCTTTTTTTATATGTATTGCTATTTTGTAGTCACCCCCGAGGTCTTCTCTTTTAGCCAGCAAGGTGGACCATACTTTATAAACTTCGAGTCAGTTGTTTTATATCCAATGAAACCCTCTCAGAACATCCTCTTGGCCATGGATGAAACCGATAGAATACGGGGTGTGGTGTTCATATATCCGTTTCCCTATGCTATTGAAGAGCAGGCTGCAGCCATGGCAACTGGGCGGACAAGGGCGGGCCAGACTTACAGAAAAACCAATGAGATGAGGTCCTGGGTATGTGAATCTGAAATTTATATTTACCTACGGAGTTTTAGAGCATACCTATTGTCTAGGTAATCTGATAGTCCACATTTGATATGCATTAAACACCTTTTAGCTATTAGCTGTGCTTCGAGATAATTATTTGTCTATCAAGGATGAGGATTCACACCGGCTACAATGACAGGACTTGAATTGAAATCAAAACCGGCCTGGAGACGACTCTGAAATATAATACGGTATTCTCTAATCCATCGTGATATGCCATTTGCAGTTCACTAACTCTTTATTATTCTAAATATAAATACGCGAAATTAGATGAATCAAGTGTGATTATATCTATTGTGGCAGCATATGTACATTGTTGACAGTGTAAATTAGGGTATTGATAGCGTCGTTCTTACTCCGTCACATCTATCTTATCATGCGTAGAGTAAGGAGTTATAAGAGACAAAGGGGCACCTAGCCTGTTTTCAATCGTACCCAGATGTGTTTGGCGGTTTGCTTCCACAGAGCACTGAGGTTGCAGTTTGCTACCCTCCGTGGTACATGGAGGAAATTAAAAAGGGAGTGCATTGCCGTTCCACGAAGCTAGTTGTGTTGGCAATTCTTTCCGGCCACAATTCCCACGCCTCTAATATATATAGCTTTCTGGCCTCTCGTTTTCTGTTTTCCTTTCCCCCCTTTTTCTTCCACTTGTAAAAGTCTAGTACGGAACTTTTGCGAGAATAATTTTAAAAACAATATTAGTAATAACACTACGGTATGGCCGACGTGTATGCGGATTTCATGGGCCGCCAGGCAGCCGAAATATTAAGGTACGATATATCGAACTCATAACGTTTGCGGGACAGTTCAACTTACAGCTTTGCTTCGAAGGATCGACGAACAATTTGACATATTGACGGAGTATGCGTCTCTTCTTAAATTTGAGATTGACTATTATCTTACTATTACAGGAACATCGGTTATCTAATTCACCCCACGGTCTCGGCAAGCCTCCCTCATGCCCCACGCGTTGCCGATCTAGGGACAGGAACAGGAAGGTTTCTACGACTAATCCAACCATCGTATCCCACAGCGATCCTTGACGGTTTCGACATATCCCCGGCTCTGTTTCCCCACCCATTAACACTGCCGTCAAATATTAAGTTAACTACGCTCGATATAAAGAAGCCAGTCCCTAAAGAGCTTCATGGAACATATGACCTAGTCCATGTTCGTATGATCGTTTTGGGTATGTTACCAAGCGAGTGGGAGCCAGTCGTGAGTAATATCTCACTATTGCTGAAGCCAGGAGGATGGCTACAATGGGAAGAGTGCGACTTTGTGAACGTGAGATACTTGCGTAGCCGCGCAGAATCTACTACCAATACCGCATGGGCCATGTGCAAGGCATTTCGCGACACGGTCCTGGAACGATTCTCACATGGGTGGAATACGCTTCCTATTCACATGCAGACAGCAGGACTATCCCCTGTCGTGGCGGACCTTGTTAGCTCGGATAGAGTACCGGAAACGAGGGAAAGACTGACAGTCAATGGCTTAAAAGCAATTTTCGCCTGGGCAAGACTCATGGCCGACAAGGGCACTCCAGGAGCAACACCGCATGAGAAATTGGAGGAGATTGAAAAGGGCGCATATGCGGATGTCGAATCTGGGTGTTACGTCAGATACGATGTTCACATCGTCTTCGGTCGTAGGCCGGAACTTTAGAAGTTGCCAACGGTAGTCATCTTGTCACTATTAGCGATGCAATATAATACTCATAAGTCTTATTCTAGGCGCATAAGTCTAAGATTAATATATCGGTTGTTGATGGTACCACATAGGCTGCCTCATGAAGTACCTTAGTATCATATAGGATATCATAACAAACGGGCCGGAGGAACGGTTTATATCGCTAAAATAGGCATATGGAATATTTTGGTTGTAAGGAATGCATCCTAACCTAGAGACCTAACCTAACTGTACGAAGGCGACTGGGGGAAGTTGGTCACCTGGCTCAGCGTTACCTGCGGGGGATGTTGATGTCCTAGATGTATTAGATCGTATGGATCGAAGTCCGAGGGATATTTGCCTATGAATATAGACTAGTCTAATTATGACTAAGAAGGAGGGGCATGAAGCTTGAGAGACCAAGGTCACGCAAATTAGATTTATGACACAGAGTCTCCCCTGCAGACATTATCACACATATTTCGGAGGAATCAACTAGCCGTGTATCACTATCCCTTCCTTACTCACTAGCCCTAATGCTACACAAGAATTGACATTATCAGTGGGCTTAAAGAGTCGCCTACGGCGTAGGCATAGGCACTGCAACAAAATATAACTGAACTTTGCCAGAGTTAAGTATTTGACACAAGCAGGATATGGAATATTGCTCAATTTGGCGGCTGTGAAAGATTTGCCACTCAGACCCACGGGGTTGTACTGACCGCTTTCATAGCAAACTACATGTTCGGTTTCACGAAGATACGTATTCCTGAGTCCGCTAGATGCGGTTTCTTATTGATCAATGATTTGTTTGACGCTCAACAATGCTTGTCTACCCACTCGATGTATGTAGAATATCTGCTGTGTTACCGATGCTACTAAATATTCATCATCATTACAGCTGCTACACTACCCAGGTCATTATCTTCAAACACTAGTGCATCAATATTCTAACGCTTGAAATTCTATCCTGAATTTGATAATAATTTGGATGTACAGACAACAAGCTGAGGGTTACTCTCCATCGTTAATCACAACCTCCCTTCAACCATCCTCGAGTATTTTAAAGGTGTAGAATCATCGATTTATAGGCTTTGTAAGCGATGCTTTTGACGTATATGCTTTGCAAAGGGCCTCATGCCTGTCCTTCCAATCCTGCAATTGGCAGTCCTTGCTACAGTAAAACGGCGCTCGACATGCCGCACACGTGCTAAGCTGATTTTGAGACATCATTCCGGTTCGAGGGCACTGAACATCGAGGAAGGCGTTCAGAATTTGAATGTGTGACACAAGAATTATAGGTTTGTCTCGCCACTCACATTTTGGTTGCTGCATAGTATATGTGCCTTCTTCGCACCCCGGAGTCTCACTTCCCGGGCCTCCCCAAACCGACCTTGCGCCTCCCGAAGCGCGCCAATGTTCTCCCTCATAGTGGCGGCATCTAGCTCGGGGCCTTCTCGCTCTCGTATTATTAGTGCCTTGTGAAGGACCTCTTCGGCTTCGTCAAGTCTGCCTCCTCGCAGAAAGGATTCGCCTAACCCGTTGTATGTAGTGCCAACCTGGGTAGATGATTCGGGATATGTCTGTAGTTTTAATGCTAATGCCTCTTGGTGCAGTGATACCGCCTCCTCGAATTGGCCTATCCTCATAGCTTGCGAAGCGGCGTTGGACTGGGGAATGGCAGTTATAGGCCCCCCACAAAGCGGATCGGATTCGTCCCTGCTCATATCGGGGGTAATAATGTTGATATGGAAAGCCATGATGAGATGAGGGGTGATTTAAGCGATATGAATAAGAGTAGATCAGGGTTTTCTATCTCCAAGAGAGCAAGTCGGTCATGTTCTTAAGGCATGTTGTAATAGAAGACTCGGCATGGCCCATGCCAAACCCCCATGCACGGCTGGAAGCCAAAAATAGGAGATGCAAAGTGGACTTAGAAGTCTACGAGCCTAATCTATTGATTTCCATGAGAAGCGGTAAACTCCACGACATGAAGGACTAGACTCGTCGAAATAAGCAATGCAACGCCCATAAATGACACGATCCTCCCATCTTGGTATAGGCGGATACCTAAGCAATCTCTTGGTGACAGGGATGGCTCGAATGGCGTTTCATCGCATACACTATTGTAAGTTCATAGACCCTTCTAGAGCTACAACGTTCAATGTGGCGCTCAAGAACTATAGACAATTTGATATCCATCAGCAGCCCCTCCGTCCAATTTTTGCAGCAGCTGTTGCCAAGCATAATAGTCTGCTGGCGCAAAGTAGGTAAATGTTGCGATCATTTACAACGCGCGGTATAGAGCTATCAATAAAAGGATATATATAGAGCGCCGGAGCTGACCGTACTAGATTTTTCTCAAGGTATTGGTCTATTGGAATCCATCCCCGGCCGGGTATACCGGCGATCTAATGAGGGTGCGTGGGGTTATTAGCGCGATGGGGATGTCTTCAATACAATCTGCATTCGGCACTTCATTGACGGAACTCATATCAATCATCCCAATAACATTAGGGAATCAGAGAAGTCATGACGTCTTCGGAGTTTACAGCTTATCATACTATGCCATTTGGTACAAGATTTATTTGTCTTTGTGGCTTGGCATTGTCCTGCATGGTGTTATGGCTAATAACCTGTCCAAGACAGTCGTCTATGATAGAATCGGCTTATAGGCAAGGCAATCAATTATTAACTTCAGATATACGTTATAGACTTTTTTTCTCTTCCACCTCGTAATAAATCTCACCAGGATAGCGCACATTGAGTATTGTAGCCTGGCCTGTGATGGTACCCTAATGCTTGTTCTCTACTCTATCTTCCACCCCTACTAGCTCATTCAACGCTAAACCCGTATTGCTATGCACTCTTTGGGAAATGCTTGGGCACCATGATCACTATAAACCGAATTGCACGATTATGCTGTCACAGCTTTCTTTGAAGCTCATGAATCCTAGGATATGAGCGGGGTCTTGCTATTATTCTCTACATAGGTAGCCCTAGGGTTTCATCTCAATTGAATGCAGAGTCAAACAACTGCTTCACCTGAGGTGGAACTTCTTTGTATGGGTCCAGCTTGCCTTCGAGCAATAGCTCGCGCAGAGTAGCCTTCTTATAACCGTCAACCTCCCAGATATCCTTGCCAATTCCCTTCACGACGTCTCCAATGCCCCAAGCCTTCCGGCAATACCAGCTTAACGCTATAGGACTGCCATTTTTAACACCGTGA
>JAPESX010001206.1:0-10917 GCA_029590615.1 Nemania bipapillata | reverse complement strand
TTGGACGCCCCTGGCGGCGATAAGGCCCGCGGCCTCGAGGCGGGTAGAATCAGGGTTGAAGTAGGGCCTCATTGGACGGAATAAACTGTCTACGTTTCGCAATCCCGAGCTTTCCATGTCTTGGATTCGTCTCAACATTTCCCAGATGAAGTCGATTACTCGCAACCCGCTTGACCAGTTATCATCCCGCTGCTGTCTGGGGACCCATATCCTACGTTCTGACTGCGGATAGTCATTAAACTCTGGCTCAACTAGACATGGACCCAAGATCTCGGTTATCCTTGCGGTGATCCACTGAGACCTGTTCTCGGCGAAACCATCATAAAATTCATTGGGATTGAGCGAGGCTTTACCACCCGACACCAGGGGGTCGACGACTGCGTAGGCGATAAGCTTGCGATACTGTGTGGGGTGTTCATCGTCCTTCTCGAGGACCATAAAAATAACCTCCCAGTGGCCGCCGGTGTCGATCGGCCAGATGTGGTAGGGACACTCGTAGAAATGCTCTCGAAGCCTCTCGGTGTTGGCGTCAAGCCACTCACTCCTCTCTGCCTCAATATCGTCCTCTAAATGTATGATGTTTCCCCAGGCGGGATTGCGATAGTCGCTGTTCCACAGACCGGGATATCCCGCGCTCGCTGAGCGAATCGCGATGAGGGAATTGATACTGGATGGGAGTGCGTCCGAGCGAAATGCAACCGCCTCGTCGATCTCATCTGCCGTCACGGGGGCTGTCCTGGAACTCTGTATGTTTTCAAGTGCGTTCAGCCACCGATCTGTCTCACCGTCCACACCAACTTCGCTGTCCATATTATCATCAGCGTCATCCAGCGATGGGTTCTGTCCCAGGGAGGTATATTGGTTAACGCCATCCGACCAGACGGTGGCCCTAGCAAACTGCTTGTTGTCGGGAGCGGACATCGTCGGGGGGCTATCGGTACGTAAAGATGCAAAAAGTAAAATTAGATATCGTTTGATCGGAGATGGAGATATTGTTTTCTAGTTTATTCTACTATCGTAAGCAGGATTCTCGGAAGAGGTTTCGAACTAGATATTTGTATGTTGGAGCTACCGACTTCCACCTAGCTTTTCTTCCAAGTTCTATATGTATTTTTTGTACTTGAGCATACATAACACTTTGGGAACATAGTGCTAAAGAAGAGGACTGTATGTTGTCAGTGATGCGTCACGGCTAAACTCGTTGTTTAGGTCGTAACATTTTCTTTCTCTGCTAAAATTTTATTGTTGGGATCCTGCGGGCTGGGTTATTCCCTTTTTTTCCTATATCGATTGTTGTTACTATTTCTTCACAATAGGCTTTGTTAAGAGGAGATGGCACATGTTATCTAGCCCTCATATGTAACATACAAAGTTGTTACTAGGCTTCACAGCTATCTGTCAACTAAAGGTTTTTGACACTGCTATCCCATAATTAATACGTATCGATTGGGATGATATTATGATATACTTGAAGTGTATTTCTATAGAAGAATAAGTGTTATAATGGTATAGCTAATGTGTAATATATCTTTGAACTTCAAAAACAATGGTTGTGAAAATGCCTATTCTATACCATCGCCATAGAGAGATGTTAATTACGAAACACACCATCCCATAAGTTGCCCCCGAAAATGGATAGGTCTTTATTTTCGCAATTATTTAGCTACTGGCTTCTTCTAGACATAGGTAGATGGGTTTGTCTTGCATCTAAACTGTCTAAGACTTCAGGCAATGCCATGTCTCAAAGGCGTTCCGTTTCACGAATAGGATGTAGGGCTGCAAACCTCTCTCTATGGAGACTGCGCTGGCTGAAACTGGCCGCGTGTCACGGAATGGAACTGCAAATAATATAGAACGTTGTCAATCGAGACTTGTAGTTCTTAGTGCATATGAGACTGTGGTACTGTGTAAGAACATATGTATCCCCGCTTCGACGCAGGGCGATGACACCCTGTGGCATCACAATAAGGTACCTATTTCTTAGAGGCTTCATAGCATGTTTTGGGGAAGTGCCTAGATTTAATAGAAAAATATTGCCTGAGAAGGAAAGAAAGGGGTAAGGCACCCTGTTTTATTGGCTCGAGTGCTAAAAAAAAAAAAAGAACCATAGGCATATTTACAAGAATTGAACTAAAAGTTAACAAGGCGTTTGACAATCAAGTCGTATTATAGAGTCTTACTACCTATAATATGCTTCAAGGAACTAATTTTCGATCAGTAAGTTTATATACTGATTATAACATAATTACTCACACTAAAATTAAAAACTCATAGCACTCAGGCAAACTACTAGTTCATCCTTCAACTCAATAGTACGGTTTAGCCATTATTCGAGTGGTTTTTATTTCATTGCTCGTTCTTCCGCGGATTGACAGAATTCTGAATGTATAACGTCATTGTGCGACACATACGTATACATCTGCGGGCAATCAAATGCTTAACTTGGCGACGTTTCACCATTGGAATTGTAGCGGTCTGTCTTTACAGTTATATCCTGTCAATTATTCTAGTATTGTTTTGGATAGGTTCATTGTGTATTGCATGGTGACCGTCGGTTTACAGCATACAAGTAGTTAAATGGTCGTTTATCCCGAAGAAAATCTAGCACCGAGTTTTAATGTGAGATATTGTAGAGTATACTAGCCCATAATGTTTAATGTAGTCAGTCGGCTTGTTTTTTGTCATTTAACCATGTGTGTAGGGCCGGAGGCGGAAGTGAGACTAGCCCGGGGGAGGCCGAAAGACGGTCATTCTAAGGCAAAAGGCAATGTTTCAGCCTTGGGTAGCTTCGGAACCGTTGATACCCTCATAGAATTATTTTTAAATACCTGCTGCGAATTGGTAAGAATATTCCCTTCTTCTCTCTATGTCTGAAATGAGAAACTGCGACTAAATATACTTATTGCCAGCTATGATCGGTTTTCAAAATGTTTCTACGGTTATATAAGTAGTGTAGTGGTATAGTGCCGGTATTCTATTCCGTGGCGACAAAACCGGAAGAGCCCGATTGACAATTTTCGATCAGGATATCGATGAGATAAGACCTAAGTCTAGATCTAAGCTGCAAGAAAATGAGACATGGGGATGCCGAACATCTTGGCCGTGGGTGAGGATTCCGGTCATGAGACACTGTTTTATCACAAGACTTGGAAGATATGAAACATGGGTAGGATGTGGTTTCATTGCCGCCATGCATATTATCATTGGGGGAGAGTCTAGATTTGACGTCGTCGTCAATATCTCTCGAAGAATGGAATATCGATGGGGGAGTATTATGGCGTCTTTACAAGTCCAGGTCTAACTGGCGAACAAGAAGCCCGGATTTTATCAAGGATATCTTTTTTTTTCTTTTTAATTCCTTCTTACGCAATGTAGCTCGATCACAATGCGTAAAGGGGCCACGACATTACAGCTAGTTCGTATGTGGTTCGATAATAGGAGCGTCAATAGAGATTCGAATATGTATGACGACGAAGTCATATCAGAATACACACTCTATAACTAGGAAAGCTCTACGTTATGGGAGATTAATCGAGGTGACGAATCTAAATGTTAAAAATTTCTTGTCTCTGCATGAAATGATGGCTGACGGTGACGGGTGTATGCGTATGTATGTACTTTAAAGTCGTTCGTACAGTAAAGACGGTACGAAGGGTACTGTACGAGGAGCACCGATCACGTAGGTCGGGAAGAAACAAGGCCGATTCCCGATGTCTACATTTAGGTATTCTATACAGAATACAGTAACTCTACTAATCATTTAATACAGACAAAGACAGGTCCAAAAGGCTGACGACATCTGCAAACTAGCGGTAAAAAGACTTCTTTCTTTCCTTCCATCATTGTAATCGCATTTTATCAAAGGCGTGACGAAGGGGAGAGCGAAGCTAACTGTAAGCATAAGCACAGCTGACCGTGCCACCGTAACAACGACCATGGTATAGAGTTACTACCTACCTAGTCTAGTCAATATTCTGAATATGTATAGTAGATCACGGGGCGCCGTATCTACCTAATTCTCCCGAGTGACACTGTACTAGTAGCAGATGCTGGAAATGAATGAAACTCTGAATGGACAGAGGCCTAGGAGGAAGTTTGACCTCTATGCTGAGACATGCTGATATACTGAGGCTGTCTGGCCAATTATTAATCGACATTCGCACCAATTATGTCCCTTTGCACTAGGCCCCTTTTCCTCACATCCACTTATTGTTATTGTGGTCTAGCCAAGCTATCTTAGTCTACCGATATATGTGGACGGCCTAGGGTGATGGGAAACCCCGTGCCCTTTTTTAGTCGGTAGTCGATCAGGAGATCAGGAGAGCTCGGCTTTTCTGAAAGGTGATCACCTAAATGCTGCATCTATCCACACTTACCCGAGGCCGGGGGCGGGGGCGAGTAGATCGAAGCACCGCTATCGAACAGGAATCGGGGATTACAACCAGTCAAGATGACCTGGCCTGACCTGAATTGCTACGCGCGCATATCATAACATGCTTCGACGCTGGATGGCGTGGACAAGTCAGACACCGTCCCAGACAGCGCCCTGTTTTCTTGCCGCGACCGCGTACGCATATACAGTTCTGTATAGTCATGCAAGTCGGAGATCGGGCAAGTTCGAGCCCGCCACGGCCGTTTAGGAGCCCAAGGAAGCTTAGTGCTCTGTGGCGCTTGTCTCTGATTAGTACAATAGCCGCATCCTGATCTGTGGTCCCTGTCTACATGTATGTGCGCCTACATCATGTAGGTGTGTCTATGTATGTATGTAAGTATCTGCTTGTTGACAAGACAGTACGCATACTCACAGTCTCATGACAGCATTATGCCCAGTTTGGGCAATGTACCAAGTACATTGCTTGGCTTGTTTTGTTTTCTTTCTGTTGCTCGACCACGCAAGTCCTTGTATCTAAGACCCTTTAAGTCGCCCCTCTTGTTCGCCACCCCAGATTTAAGGTTTTTGCGCCAGCCCAGCTTTGCCCAGACTGTCGGCGCAACCAACAATCCACAATCCACATGATACATTATACATTATACATTATACATATAGAAGAATTAGATCCAAGGTTCGCCCTTTTATTGCCGCGAGGGCGAGTACATATCATAAAGTCAGCTCTCCTCCTCGCATGAATTGCCTTGCTACCCTGCATCGAGGTGCTCTAACACCCCCCCTACTCCTCATTTCTCTTCCTACATATGCCCAAGGTACCCTGGTAATAGTAATCTAGGCCGCATGTGCTCATTATTACAAATTTTACTCTCCTTGACCATTGCTACACATCATTTGATTTGAGGAGTCGTCGCTTCTCAGTTTGACATCATGCCGAGCGACACAGCCCAGGTCGGTGACCTATATAACTATTATGGAGTGCCTGGAGCCCTCACACCTTTTATGAACTCGATATTACCACTCACACGCTTCTATAGCCGCCAGCGGTTTCCATATTATCAATTTCTCAATATGATTGACGAGACCATGGAGCAAACGTCAGCACTCATCACAAAGTTCCAAGGAGCAAGTTCCTTTACCAAGTTTGCTGATCTCCCCCCGGAGATACGCATCAAAATCTGGCAGCTCGCCATGCCCGGACCCAGGACAGTGGTTATCAAATCACCACATACACGATCAAAACATACGCCTACGTCCTTGGATGATATTCTAGTACATACCGCCTCTGACGCCGAATTGGCATGGCATTCTACGACGCAAATACCGGCTCTATTACACGTCAATGCCGAGGCTCGTTATGAAGCCCTGAAGCATTACTCATTGTCGCTCGGTATCGGTAAAGCACAACCAAGGGTCTATGTTGACTTTGACCGCGACACCTTATTCTTAGGGGACGCTGAGCTGAAGTTAGAGTGCTCGCCACTTTGGGCTGAGACGGAAGATCTCAACAAAGTCCGGCGGCTGGCTGTTGTACCCGAAGGCGCATGGCGGGCATTACGGTGGATGAATGTCGATATCAACTCCCTTCAGAAGTTGATCTTCGTCCACAATTCCGAGAACATCAAACTAGGACAACTACCTCAGCTTGTCGAGGACGAGCAGTCAGAGGGGGATTTGAGCCTCGAGCTGGAACAGCAATTGCAGCTGTTGGAGACAACTGCGGCGGGATCATTGCTCGAACTAGAGAGTTCTAGGAAGCAGCGCATCGAGGCCGCAAGGGAGGAATTCAACACACTCAAGATGGTATTGTTGACGCATTGGGAGAGGGAACCGACAGTATCAACAGCCGTATTCAGAAAGAGTAAGGGAGACAGATGGGTTTGCTAGTCTGTATATCCTGTCTCGGCTGATACCCACCGAGTCAAACTCAATACCTTGTCCGTCTCATCCCTTTCTCTTCACCGTATATTCTTAGCAACCTGGATACCCAATTGAAATGTGATACCTTTCACATTCAATTCTACATAAAACTTGCTCATAGCTTTTTTTCTTCTTCACATAATTTTAAAATTGAATACAACCGTGCACATTCAACACGATATAGATTATGGCAATAAAACCTCGTCGATAATCTCTCGCTGTACAACCCTATGGCGCCCTTACGTCAATTAAACCTGCATTTATCGTCGATCTCGTGTCGCGTGTCGCGTGACACGAACATACGAATTCTGACGAAAAGCTGCTCAATTGTTCTAAGGGCCACGTTAAGCTTCGTTCACGCTGACGTGTGTACTTGCAAATGAAGCTTGCTCGCCGCGCATCCGTCACGCATAAGCAAGCGCCCGCCCTCCCGCATCGCGATGAGCCGCCCACCCTGCCCCCTTTTCCCTAATCATGGGTTTCCCCTACCGAGTAACAGCTCATGCCACACCGACCAATCCGATATGGCGAAGTGCATAGAATATACCTAGACTTGTCCTACGCTATTAAAGTCTTTCCGATCCTATTATCTTGTATAAGCGCCGCATAGTTGTTTACTATGCACTCTGGGCGGAGGGGGAAAAAGGGGGGGCCGACCTACATATTCAAGCTTGTCTCGGGAGCGAACTTGCTCACTAGGGTTCTCTTGAAACCGCAGCTAGCCGGCCGGTTGTTAGGCTATAGAATAGGGCTTATGGGCGGCATGAGAACGACGAGATAGGCGATGCGATTTCATTCGTCCGTCCAGGGATACACCGTCTTTCGTCATCCAGGTAGGCTATGTATGTAGGTATCTCTCGCGACCGAGCGTCACGCTCTGCGACGCACGAATAAAACGGCAAGGATAAGGATGGGAGTGTGGAGGGTAGGGTAAGAATAGGAAAACTCTATTTGGTATTGAATTTAGATCGACTCGTTCTTACGCCCGCCTCCTGATCGATGATGCTTTGCTTTGATACGGCTCCCCAAAGACCTATCGTATACCTCCGCATCGCAGGGCTTATACACTATTGAAATGCCCATAGCATATAATCTACGTATGGCGCGGCATATGCGTAGTACACGGCGTTGGAGTTCTGCAATGAACCCCTCCGATGCAGGTCTTTGTGAAACTCCTAACGTGCTTATTGTATAAGTCATAGGGCTTGAGCCTATGGTACAGATTATCTATAGTGGTAAAACCGGAAGGATTTTCCCGAGGGAAGGTGTAGAATTTGTGGATTTCGTGGTTCGCATCTCGCCCCCATCCTAATACGCTGAGACTATGTAGGTTAGGTAGCGAGTCGTGGCTGCAGAAATTTATTCTGCTGTAGTATTTGAACTGACGCCAATGACGTATAGGAATTCTATTGAAGTAGTGTCCGCGCAATGGCTCAAGAGAGCCTTGCCTAGTTGCATGCATATTATACTGCAGACTAGGGAATCCTCGATATCGCTCCTTGTTGTCGTCATGATACTGATACACGATGCATGAAGTTGATGACGGGTAAGCTACGAAAAGTGTCTCGTGATAAGGCTTCTTTTTCGCATCCGTATTTTAGTAGCGGGTGCACTCCGTAGATTGGACGAATTCTGACTTCATTTTGTTGACGAGTATGATTGTTCTATACTGAGGCAGAATCATGGCCTATGTCCATGGATCACGCCCTTATTCAGAGCCGTCTACCTACCTACCCTATTCATCACCTGCAATTCGAAACAACTTTCTGATTGTTTCAGTTCACTGCAATAGGATCCGTTAGGAAAGGCCTGTTAACCATATAGGAAAACAGTAGGTCCAAAAAGGCAGTTTCACACCGCTCATCTTCCAAAACTTCCATGATTCCCAATACCGAAATAAAAAGGCGGAATATGAAAATCATATCCCTTCAGACTATTCCTTTAGGTGGCCTGAGACGAACAACAATTATTGCCGGCCCTTCGACTATCGTAATCATAGAGGAGAAATGGGGCTTTCTGTCCGTTTTGCTAAACGCGCGACCTCGGACTTCCCCTCTATCCCAAATCCTTCAAGTAGCCGTATTCCGTGAAAAATCGTGTCGAAGCTTCCGTTCTCTCCCCAGGCGGCTGGCCGATGATTAAAAGGATACGGGGATAATCACTCGTCTAGATTTCCATATCTCCAGGAATATCTTACTGGGGACTGACAACGTCGTGATTCTTTATTTCCGTTCCTCAATGACGCTCCCTACGCTCACCCTTCCAAGAAATTTAAGAGGTCGAAATGGTGCCAGGCAGACTCTAAATGAAATTCATGTAAAATGTTTGATCGGAGGATATAATGTGTTAGTGCATGATCTTCTTTTCATCTCTGAATATGCGTATCCCTAGAGGGGTGGGAACAACGGAGATCCCATTCGCGCCTCATTGTCTCATGAGGCTAACCGCCTCTATAGCAATTACCCAAATCTCATAGCTGATTCTGTCGGCTGATCTGCGCTCGTCATTCTAGCCGTGATATAAAAGTCGAGGCCATCCTAGCAGGAGCTGCAGCATGTAAGTTCGCAAGGACAGATATTTTATAGGTTTTTTAGAACCTCCTTGAATTTTCGAATCAAGTGAACAAGAGTTTGAAAAAGGATGAGAAATAGTTACCGCTGCGTGCTGAAGAACATGCTCCGCCTAGTCATCGTGTATGCTGTTCGTTAGCCCTCTGTCCGTGTCTGCGCCCATTACCGAGATGAGGCCGAAATAGTAGAAGTAGAGAGCTTGACGCATCCCTTAGCCGTGAAATTACCGAGAACCGAGAGCTCGTCACCGTCCGCCACCCAAACCCTAAAACGCATAAATTTACGCAATAGGTCATAGTTGACAAGAGTCGTAGTGTATCTCTGAGTGCACACTAGTATTCATGGGGTAGTTCGCCTCAATAGTGTGCCAGATTGCTGTTGGGGAGGACCTGGGCAGCTAGAGCAGACGCAGTATTAATTTGCAAATCCCTGGGGAAATCTTTCAGGGGAGAGCCACCGAAACATTTGTCACGAAGTCGCCGTTCTCCAAACAATTTCCGTTACCAAGGCCGATAATAAGGTTTCGGAAATGGAGAGATGGATAGGTTAATGGTGTTCGAGCGGAATAGTTCCTTAATGTATTCATTTGTCAGTGAGCAGATGTTTAATATTATAGTTTCAGCTGAACGGAGGTTGATTGGGGATTTCCACAAAACCCCGACTTTGAGCTCAGATCAAGAGCTGATCAGAGCTATTAGGTTATTTGTGGTCAGATATCATGCGGGCTCTTGCATAATCTTGGACTTAGTTGGTCAGTGAAACTTAATTTAATAGATTGTCGCGGGCGTTTTAAGCAAGAAGATTTGGGGACTGGAGTGAATTATTAATAGTATCAACAGAATTTTTATACGAACCTAATCAATAGCTAGAGAAACGAAACCTCTCGCACACCTATCAACATCCAATAAACCTATCATCCAAGTATTATTTTATACCCTTATCAGGTGTATGCAGCCGTGCGAGCGGCCCTACTTTTCCGCTTCCTCAGTCACGGATAGGGACAGTCTATTAGTGTGTATCCTACAGATAGGACTTCTTGAATCTTATAATACTCCACTGTCTTCCAAATATCCGGGTCTTGCCCTATAATCTTGAGAAAATTTACTCACTTTATCTACAGAAAAGCCAGCTTGCTCACTTCGCCTAGGAACAATTTTCTGTGCTTAGCCACAGCTTTAACAATCCAACTCACAACGGGGAATATGGGATATCATGACAGGCACACGTAGCCAGGTTTTATGCGTAGGATAATGAAGGCGTGAAGGGATATGATTAACTAGGTACTCTTAGAACGCACTAGTACAGTCACAATACAACACTTAACACACCCTATATATTATATAATAGAAGCCATTTCTCCCACGTACGACCATAGCCTCTGGAAAACTCGGGATCCCGTCCGCTCTCCCTTAGATAAACCAGCGAGCGCCAGATTAGTAGTTGGGTCGGTGACGACCAGCGAATCCCTGGTGTTGTACGTTCATTTTTTATTTTTCCTTTTTCTTTTGGGATTACTAGTGATCTGTTCCTAGCCCTATCAGTTTTTTGCTCCAAGTTATTTTAAGATAGTATGGTAACTAGGTGCAAGTAAGTTATAGTTCACATAGAAAGTTCGGGAGACAAGAACTCGTCTCGTTCTAATATTCTTAGTTATTAATATGGTATATCTATACAATAGTAAAACCCACAAAATGCACTTCAAACGACCAGCTGCTTATGCCCTCATGCGCTGATAAAACCACTAAAACAAAAACCATTACGCCTAGACTCTCCTAGTCTATAATGTGTGAGCTATTTCTGCTTGATATTGAATAAGGATGGAAATATAGAAAAGGAGGATCGGGGATCGACATCTATATTTCAGATAGGAGGGCTTTATCTAGTAGTGAAGTTAACAGATGTAGCAGACGAAACTATGGCTAGGAAGGCGTTCTAAACGAAGAGGTAATAGCGCAAAGTTGCTTAAGCGATAAGAGGCCATCATTCCGACTTTGAAAAGCTAGACAGAAAATAAACCGTATTACGTAAGTAGGTAATACA
>JAPESX010001205.1:0-10937 GCA_029590615.1 Nemania bipapillata | reverse complement strand
GTTGGCACGATTGGCGCCGCACCCTCACCCTCCGTCGTGTGTCCCAAGGAACACGATTGCCCCGAGCTGTCGCATACCGAAATAGTGAACCTACCTGTGGCACTCGTCGGTGCGCACGGCGTAGGCGTGCTAATGGGGGGGAAGGGAGGCGTATAGTCGGCCGGATCCCCATACCATGTTATCGTCCACGTGTGTATAATAGAATATTCTATGACGGTTGAAAATAGGCCATACGAGGTCGTCGTGCAGAACTCCTCGGTAGCGGTTGGGGGTGCTGCCGTGCTAGTTACGGGAGCGGTCGCTGAGGACGAGTTAGTATATCGGCCTTTTGCTGTTGTCGCATTATTAATTGTGCTGAGAGGAAAGGCGGGAAACACGAGGCTTGTCGAATTGGGTTGGCTCGCCAAGGTTGGCGGCGTTGCGAGCGGCGGTCGTGCAAGTGTTGTGATACTAGCTATAAATGTACCTCCCCAAACCCTGGCGTTGCTGTTCTGCGGCTTGGCTGCTGAAGATTCCCCGTCGGTGCCATCTCCAGAAGCCCCAACTTCGACTTGTTCGACGGAAGGAGGAGAAGCAGCAGCAGCAGAAGAAGAAGAATATGTCACCGATGATGAGACCCCTGGGATAGTAAACCTGGTATTTGAGGCTGCATCTGAAGAAACACGTGGGGGTGATGCGCTCTGCTCGGGCCTGGTGGATGTTGGAGTGGATGCTGGAGTGGATGCTGGAGTGGAAGTGGAAGTGGAAGTGGAAATGGATGTAGACGATGTAGAGGGTGTCGATAATATGAGTGAAGAGTGTGGTAACGAGATGCCTTCTACTTGTACAGCAACGGTTGTGTTACTCCTGATTCCTAGCCTCTGGTACGGCTTGTCTATGGAGGGCCGATCTGCATGAGTGGTTAGCATCCTCCTGCAAAGCATTGAGGAGGCACACTGTGAATTGTAGATTGTAGATGGTAGATGGTAGATTGAGGGCTGACCTGCAGCAGCAGCATAGAATGCATGACAGGATACAAGCACCGCCCACCATAGGACAGTTCTTGTTCTTGTTGTTGCCGTTTCTGCTGGTGTCATGGCGTTTCCGTTAATGATAACCAACCCCCAACGAGGTTGTACTGTCCCTTTGATCTTGCATTCCGGAGGAAAATGCCTACAGGAATGAGGCTCAAAGAAAGAGCCAGGTAGATTACCAGAAACATTCACACGACTACTGATATGTGCGGTGATTACTAGGTATGTAGGTAGGTAGGTAGGTAACCGGAGGGCGGGGGGCAGGAGTGTTATACTTGGCTATGTCATATCCTTAGAGTATATACTACAGTCACTACCTCTGTAGCAGGTCCAGTTGAGCAACAAGTCTGCGATGCGGACAGAGGCGCTCGTACATGCAATACTAGTATTCTGTACCAGTAAGTGCGATCTACAAGGGTGGAGAACCCGCGAATTAATATTGACGAGATGAGGAATGGGATTGGGAATGAGAAATATTACCCGGCATATATCTACTACGTCCCGTATGAAGGTCGGAGACACGCCTCAACATACGACAGAGAGAACTAGTCCAGATGGGTGCAGTACTGTAGGTACCGGCTTCACATTTGGGAATACCTAGACTAATTCATGCAATCTACCTAAGGTAGGTAGGTCGCCTAATAAGAAGAACCTTGTCATGGATTATAAATGCACCTCACACCTTCCACGACCTACCCAGGTAGTTAGGTCTATTCTGTAAGTATATCTAAGGTAAGGAATAGGTAATCAACAAGATGCAGGTTACAGGTAAAGACCTATTAGGTAGGTACGTAGGTATACGCATATGACTTTATACGTAATCTATATATCTGCTAAGTACCTAACCTAAGGCAACCTAGGTACCTGTCTACATAGGTAGTAGGTAGGAGGTATTTATCTCGTTTTTAGAAAGCACATAACCATCAGAAGTCCCGTGAAGTAACATACAAGTTGGTCGCTATTAGATTTCATTGGTGTGAGAACAATCAAGTCCTATGTGTAGAATGATCCTACGCTAATCGAAAGTTTCCATGTTAAAGAAGCTAAACAAAGCCTTTGCTTACTTCAACCACCCCAACCAGTTGTCAATAAGGGTTTGTCTTCTGTTGTCTTCTGCTGAAACTAGCCGTTATTTCAGGATATCAGGTCTCTCGGCGAGGGAGGGGTGTACCGGTAGTCTTGATGACGTGATGGGGCAACCTACCTACATACTTATTACTTATTATCTTTTAGCGTAGGCAGCCTACAGTAGGTAGGTATTTTAGCGTAGAACATCAGGTATGGTTATGGAGGTACCAGACATGACCGTTAAGTACCTCCCTACCTGGTAGGTTAGGCTAGGTACAGAATAGGTATCAATGTTTCCAGCAACCGGCAAAATGGGCCGGGAGTACCAGCATCCTATTTATCCAGATATCAAATACACTCCACTGCGTGACATGACAACCAGGTCATTGCCTTTTCTACTCCAATCGACGAGTCTCGATTGGCATCATCGGACATCTTCACCTTCGTATTTTCCCTTAAACTATTCTACATACTACATACTACATAGGTGTTCTTTTACCTGAATTTTGGGCTAGGTACCTCCGGTACCTAGGGTGGTTGGCAACTACTGCTAACCTGCAGCTTCGCATACAAAGACGAAGAGGGTCTGTGACGCCTAGTGTATCGTAATAATTGTGGTACCTAACTTTCTCAGGCAAGAATGGTTGTCAGCGACCTGACATCGAGGCAGCTGGCTTACTGTAGTGTACACACTACCTATCTATCTACATAGTACTGGCCAAGCGAGCCAAGGCAGAGAATGGCTCGTGCCAAGTCGCCTCGTGAGCTAGTTTCTGGCCCTAGAACCAAGCATCATATACAGGAGGGAGGTACCTAGAGCCCCTCTATGGACAACGGCACTGTGTTTGTATGAATGATATGCACCTACATACTGTAGGTACTAGGATTCTAGGGGATCTGTCTACAGTACATATACATACATACTTACAGTACATCCATATAGGCACCTACGTGTATGTGCCTATTCTGGACCTTAGGTAATCTACATATAAACAGACCATGCAGTAAGTACGGAACACTCACCTGCCAGTACATATGGATCTTGTGTGTCCAGGATATAAATATATGTCTTGTACAGAATACGTACGCAGGTAGTATATTTTACCTCACGTCACCAAGTCCGCTCTCTGTAAGTACAATGTCGTCCTCGAGAACAGCATAGATATTGTTTATCGTTATCGCCGTCATATAAAATCTGGCGAAGGGGTATCTACTTGTATATACTGTACGAGTATGGTAGGCGCTATGGTACCTCGCCTCCAAACCCCTGTCCTAGCACGCCTACCTTGTACTACTTCCCTGTAGGTATGTAGTTGGTAGTGGGTAGATCACGGGGCATACCATGCCTAGTGTGGCATGCCCGCGCCAAAACGGAATACCCGACGGACGGAATACCTGTAGTACCTCGGGACTTCTGGGGCACAGGCTCTGGCCCCCAGAAATGAAAACCTCTTGTGGTAGACGCAGCGGCTAGGTGTTCTGTAAAGGTCCCTGTCACCAGTCATTTCTAAACCTGCGACTTGTTCATCGCAGCACAGCACAGCACAGCACAGCACTTCCGACAAGCAATCCGAGTCGCCTCTTTGCCTGGTGCAGGCGGCCAGAACGTCGCCATTCTCGAGTCAATAACCGTAGGCTATCGCAGCAGCAAACACACACGCGCGCGCGCCTTGTCGGTTTGGGGGGCGGATGGATTGGAAGCACACGAATGTTCGGGATTTGGAGAAACCCATGAAGCACCAGGAGGACCGGTGGTGACCTCGGGCCCCGTGTACGACCGTCAAGTGGTGCGACGACCACGAGACAATGTTGAGGAGGCATCCTCTTGTCGCCTTCATCGGGGCGCTGCTACTCACGCCCAGTCTTGTTTGCGCTGATGAGCCCAGCGCACTGTGGTTCGAACCTTCGTTGAAATGGCACGTCGTCCACCCCGATCAATCGCCTGGAGGGGGGCTCGGAGACTAACTGTCGCGTAGGCACGGCGTTGATGGCAATTGGTCGTCGACCACGCTCTTTGTGGGCGAACCTGCCCAGGAGATCGATGTTACAGTGAGTACGAGTATCTCCGAGGTATGGGTTATAGAAAACAGCGGCTGCGCAAGTAAGTATTGAGTGCCTCTCGCAGAGGAACGCGGGGACGTCTCATCGTTGCTTCGGGAGCCATATCCGGGGGCCTCGAGATTTTACGCTGCTGACCATTCCATCTAGGTCCTCTCTGCGATGACGCCCGCGGAGGCGTGTTCAACAGGAGTGCTTCAAAAAGCTGGGCATCCATGGGGCTGTGGCAACTTGGGCTGAAGTCGATTGGCATCTATGCCAATGGAGACTACGCAATGGAGACTGTCGTCGTGTATGACAGTGTTCGACGATGGCAGACCTCACTCAACAAGCTGCTTGTTGCCGGCATCAACGACACTGCTGCCTATACAGGCTTCTTTGGTCTGGGAATAACCGAGGGGAACTTTGGTGGTGTCGTTGCACAGGGCCCAATTGCGTCACTAGTAGAACAGAGCGGTCTAATCCCGAGCCATAGCTACGGTTACACGCCTGGCGCTTATTATGGTAAACTCAAGCCAACACTTGACCAACTAGGGAATACAACGCTGACCAACAATAGCTGGCGCAAGGGGTGTCCCCATGTCACTAACGCTGGGAGGTTACGATGCTGATCGCTTCGAGCCTCACGATGTCCAGTTTAGTCTAAACGCCACTACGAGACAACCTCAGGTTCTGGTGAGGGCAATTACAGCATCGGTGTCAGATGCCGAACAGGCACCTACGAAGTGGTCCAACCCGTCGATCCCTTTCCTGTCGTTCAATGAGTCTGTGACGGCGACCATAGATAGCTCGACCCCTTATCTCTGGCTCCCTCCAACAGTATGCGACCGTTTTGCCGGCGCTCTCAACCTAACGTGGAACGAGACTTTGGGCTTGTATCTGTTCTCCGGTAATGATAACTTGGAGCGCTACCGATCAGCGCCTAACCTATCATTTACCTTCACATTCTCTAGCCTGGATAATAGGAACAACTTTGGCTCGCCAACAAACATGTCGGGCGTCGTCAACATCACCGTCTCCGCGAATGCCTTTATCCAGAGTCTTCAGTATCCATTCGAAAATCTCATTGAGTACGGTGCCCCGGCGGTTCCATATTTCCCATTAAAGAGGGCCGAGAATGGCAGCCAATTCACCATAGGACGATCATTCCTGCAAGAAGCCTACATCATTACTAACTATGAGACGAGCATGTTCTCCATACATAAAGCTCGATTCCCTGATAATCCGCTGAGAGATACCTCAATTCAAACTATAGCAGCCTCGCCTAATAGCCCCTACCCTGGGCCACCTACTAAAAAAGACGGAAGCCACACCATAACCCAGAACCAGATAGCAGGGATTGTGGTCGGGGTGTGCATAGGAGCCATCGCGGCTGTAACAACGCTAGTGCTTGTTCGGCGACGGAAAAGGAGCCCGTTCAAGGACCAGAGAAACGAAAACGAGACAGAGGAATACAAGGAGAAGTACTCCACGACCGAGCCGGAGTCCCCGATAAGCCCTGTGGCAATGACTCTATTCCGAATGAAGACGCGAACAAAGAACTGCCAGAGTAGACCAGCGAAGGAAGATGGCCACATTGGCGCTCATGAAGTGGGTGCGGACTGGAGCCATGAACGCTACGAAATGCCCGCGCCCTTGCCCGTTGAATTAGATGCAACTGATACGACGACGAGTGCCTATTTCGCAGTTCCTGCTAGGGAGGATACACTTAGCCAGTCTTCGTATGAACGGCCACAACAATGGGCTCAGCCACCTCATGTCGAGGAACCAAGATACCTTTCAAAGCCTTCCGAAACCAATACCAGGCCCGTTCATCATATCCCGACGCCGATTAATACCAGTTACCGCGACAGTCCCTCACCTACATCCAGTCCAACTCAGGAGCATGATATGAATAGAATACCTTCACCGATAACACCTCCGAGTGATGGCTCAACCTATTTCGGAGACTATCCTTCTCCAATAGCAGGCTTCTTCCCGGCTAGAACGCTTTCTAGATCTACCATCTCAAACCCTACAACAGCTTACACACCACCATCGCCTGCAGGTGTAAATGACTCGACAACGCTTGCACGTTCTGCGTCATCCGTGACATCTATTCGTTCCCAGGCGACAATCCCAATCGCAGTCCAGCCACCAATTCAAAGAACTCCAATCGATTCTGCACATGTCGTTTGCCTTGGGCCTTTACCCGATAATATTCGATTCCCACACCAGCTCATGATGCAAAGACCGCCTGGTACCCAAAGTCATGACAACGCCTTAACTACTATGCCCACCATTGCGTCGGAAAACCCATCAAGGCGACAATCTATAGCTGATACTCTAGGAAGTAATTATACGCTTGAAGAGGAGGCAAGAGTAGTAGTGCCAACACAGGGGCCAGCACAAAATGATAGGACGGCCTTCGGAAGAATGGATGGGTTTGATATTGTGCACGTTCCGCAAATGGCACATCGACGTTATAGTTGGGAGGAGTAACTGTGATGCATTGATGGCTCATTGCCATTTTTGTTGAGACAGGAGCTTGCACACAAAGAGCTTGAAACCCATATACCCTCCCTCTTTTAACTCCACTTGTTAGACCCAACTGACTATTTCYTTTTTCTCTCTCTTTTTTTTTCTTGTTTATAACACCGCATCTTATATTCTCATTCGCGCATACATATTTCTACATATACCTTGCGACGGCTACATGAATATCTGGGCCAGCGACGGAGTTCACGGCTACCTGGTTGTCTTATTGTTTCAAACTCCCTCCCATCAATTCCAGTTTGGACTTGAAATCGATGGATCAAATAAATATTGGCCAGAGAGCAGTTGTCGACGCAATGCCATGGGGCAAACCGAGTCTTCTTCGCCAGAGCAATGTAAGATGACGAACTGGATAGTCAGATAAGGGGCGACATGAAGCCTACATGCATGGGCTCTCGACAGTTGACGAATTGGCAATGAAGATATCCTCCCAAAGCATGCTTTTGGTATCGGATGCATGTTTACGTGTTGATCAACAGAAAACGAGCTAGGTTGAAAGAGACCAAATTAGCAAGCATGTAGTAACGAGGAACGTTAGTACATGCTGCTGTATATAGTAGTGTACCACACCCACGAGCGATTGACTCCGGGTCCCTGGCAACTGCAAGCTGGGCTACTTGTAGCTATGGTCAGGAAGGCAACAAGCTCTTTAGACATGAATAAAGAAATAATAATTGATACCAGCACCAAGTAACTGAGTGACTAGAGGGCTGGAGTTCAAGGCCCAACGACATCAGTATATTGATACATGCGCCGTTAGTTAGTTACACTTTGAATTAGACCTGCTTCGTGACATCCAATTTTGATTATAAAGAATCATCTATGTACACGAAAAAAATTTATCAGCCCAAGTTCCCCTGTTCCAGCCCCCCAATCGATTGCTAACGACTATACGTTACTAGTTATGCCTACGAGCAGGCTTGATTAACGCGCTATGAAGTATATCCTAATTGCAGGGTCTAGATAACATGTAAGTAACAACGCAGCTTTCGTACTGAAAAATTGATTGCGATTGGCGGCAGCTGCCAAAAAGGCAAACCCCGATGAATACGGGTCTGGCCGGGGATTGAACCCGGGACCTCTCGCAAGCACTGCTGTAGGGTGAACCCTAAGCGAGAATCATACCACTAGACCACCAGACCATTCAATCGCGTTGACATCACAAGATGTTTCGTCGTTGGGTGAATGACAACTTTGTAGTCTTGGTCTATATTGCTGTTAAAATAAGGTCACGTCGAGTCGGAGTAAATAGGAGATAGGACAGGAGCCGAGGGTTTGGTTAGTGGGCGACTAGTCTAGAGCGCTATCTCGTTGCTGGCTATCGCCTAGATTAGATGGAAGGGCTGTGAAGTTCTTCGACCTTGTATGTACTCGTCTACGCCAAAAGTTAGTGGTATGTTTGATCTTTGGGAATCTATTTAGCACTGATTCATGGGGAGGCTAGTAAAAAATTAAGCCTATCGGCAAGAATGGAATGAAAAGGCATTACAACCGAAACTAGTGTACATGGCTCTCTGCTACTCTCACACCCAAGTCACATCGCCCTCCCTTTCCCCTTGTCGCACCCATCCCCATGAAGCGGAGGAAATTCGACTTCAATCGTTTCCCGACTAACTACCGGTCTTTTTCTCCCTTCCTCAGCAAGACTTAGCTGCAACGCTAGCTCAAGATCATCGTTGACAGTCGTAGGAGCCGCCGCTGTTACTCTCGACGACGATCTGGCCTGTTTAAGCATGGGCGTGTGGCTTGACGATGGCGGAGAACTGGACGAGTATTGCCCGGTCCCTTTCTTGTCGGAAGTGATGGGGTCATCAAATATGCTCGAATTGTTGCCCCTGGGAGATCGACTCAAGTTGTTGACGCCTTCCAAAAGCGACAGTCGGATAGCTGTTTGTATCTGAAGTTCATATTCACTCTCAGTCATAGTATCGGACGTAGTGTGCTTATTCCCAGATGATGGACTCATATCAGTAACACTAGGGTCGGGCGTTATCGTATTCATACTCTCCGTTGTCGAGACTGTACTGAGATCCGCAGTAGAGCGGGTGTCACTAGTACTTATTCGGCGTTGTTCATCTAGTAGATACGATTCTTGAGACATCATCTCCATGTACTGAAGGGCTTCCTCTTCGCTGAGATCATTTACTCCCACTCCAAATCGAGATCGAAGACGAGCTTGCTCCCGTGCCCTGTGCTGCTGCTCGTCGCGGAGCTCTTCGGCCTCAGCAGCAATATAGCCTTTGACGCCCCCACCGTGACGTCGTCCTATGGGACGACCCTGAACGTCGGAGTGGCGGAGCCTCCGTTTGCGACCTGACGCTTGGTTTGAGGAACTGTAGGTCCAGTATCGCACAAAAGTACCGAAAGCCACAACCCCACGAAGGGCAGTCGAATCTGGATCCAGATAAATGGCACCAGCCGAAGAAAAGTTCGTACCCACCCAGGTCTGATTCGGACCAAGGTGGCGAGGCATGCGAGTAGGAGAACGAGAATTGATTGTGCGAACTGCATCCATCGTGGAGGCCAAGGGATCCCAAGCCTGAACTAGCCCATCACTTCCTCCATGAACTAAATAGAGAGCTGACAGGGCCAAGCACGAAATCTCAGGCGATTCTGTCTGAACAACGCGGACTGGCAAGATGCCGTCACTTGCATGTCTAGCCCGTATGTTCCAAACTACTACTTTTCCCGTGTTGGTCCCTAAAGCAATTAACCTCGCTCTCCGACCGGGGATCTCTGAAGAAAGACTAGCCGAGGGACCAGAAGCATCCTTCAGAGGGTCTTCAAATGATGCCACCAATGCCATGAGCGACATGTCAATAGCAGCAGCGGTGATTGTGGCATCTCCTATCTCCTTCGAGAGATATCTCGTCTCCGCCCAGTCATCTAACAGACTTGGAGCTGCGGATAGGGAAGAGGGTGGTTTACTAGATAATAGTGCTTGTCTGAGTGAGGGAGAGCTCGAGGGCCTCGGAGAGACGAAACTTGCACTATTACCCCCGAAAATTGATTCATGTGATTCTGACTCTGTTGAAGTTTTGGGAGGTGCTGTAGTCAGTTCGGGTTGAAGTGTCACGTTTCGCACAAAGCGTCTAAGGGCCCAGGTCTTATCGTCATTCAAGGCACAATCGATAATGAAGAATCTTTCCCCGGCGCCAAATTCGTCGTCGCTCGCAAAATCCACTTCTAGTTTTCGACGCATGTCCCAACCATAGCAGACCTTTCTAAAATACGAGGGCTTATAACGGAGAAATCTCTCGATCTCCCGCGCCTCAGCAACCATTTGGTCTCTCGTTAAGTCCATAGCACTAGAAAGAGACCTAGGGAAATAGCTCCCTCGGGTAGTATTCGAGTCATCGGGGCGTGGCTGTCGCCGAGTGGCTTCCACTAGGCGCCAACATGTTGAGCGGCCAGCGTACCAAGCAAATTTAGTGCTGTCGTCGGTTTTGGTTTTGCTGAAAGGTGGATTTGGAGGTTGAGTCATGTAGTAGACCTCGCCCAAAGCATTCAGGGCGACTGCCCAGACACGGGTTAAAGCCTTCCTCTTTTGGCTGTAGCTGTCATCCACCTTGAGTGCAATGATAGGCACGCCAGGGCTGAGGATCCAACGAGCGCTCATCTCACCAGGGTTGTATCGCGGACCAGAGGGGTCATAACCGAGGGCATAGGTAGTCACGATTCCCAAAGATGAGCCAGTCATGATACCGATCATGGACTGAGTAACAGTGGGAACACAGGATGACTTGGCAATCCACACGGAGCAGATACTTTCAGAGAGTTCCGGGATCTTGGGGATGTCAGGCTGGGCGTCGACGAAACTGGTCTCCTGCCCAAGGTACTTCCCCCTGTACTCCCCGGTTGGGCGAAAGAACACACGACCGCCCGGGAATCCCTCCCCGCCAACGAGGCCGTATGGTTGGCTCACATCCATGATATTGGGCATGGCCGCAGGCCCCTCTCCCATGCCATAAGGTATTATCTGTGGCATAACCTCACCTAGCTGAGCAAAAGCGGAAGGGTCGTCCAGACCCCATTTCTCAACCTTTCCGACGGTAGGGTCGCTTGCGCTACCAACACCGAGATCAGCAGCACCATGGATAATGCGGGGTGGCTTCTTGCCATTAGACTTGAAGGTGGCGTGGACATGAGTAACGGCAGAAGGCAGTTTGGTGTTGTACGTCAGCACGGCGGTGGCTTTCTTGCCGGCCAGACCAGCACGGGACGACGCATTGACCGCCCCCGAGTTTGGTCCAGGCTTTCCTC
>JAPESX010001204.1:0-10944 GCA_029590615.1 Nemania bipapillata | reverse complement strand
CCTCGACTTGCGGTGATGACTGGTCCACAGAGGCGCTAGCTTTGGCTTTGCGTTGCCGCACGCCGTCGCCACCGGTTGTCGCCATTTCGTGTAGGCTGAAGACCCCGGCGTGGGGTTACGCAACAAGGGGATAAGAGAGTTTCGAGATATCGGAACAATTAGGATGATGGCAGGGAGAAGGGTCAAGTAATTAGAACAAATATTACACACAAAATGCAATGGCAATGCAACGAATAATCAATGGGTTTCAAGCAACGTGTATAGGTGGCATCTCACTTCTTGCAGACCCGGAAGCTTGGAAGCTCAAACGCGGAAGTTGGAGCTTCCGTTATGTCCGCAGTGCTTGTCAGCTGGCGCATGTTGCATGTTGCGTAAAGTGATACCCGAATTGTCAAATTCATAGTTGTTGATTGGTTAGGCTAGCAACTACTATCCGAATTTCGGGCTAGTTGCCGACAATTGGACAGTTCATAACAAGGGTTACGTAGCAGCTACTTGAACATGTTCTAGGCAGTGGCAATTCATCTACTGTAGGTGAATAGAGGCTCCGTCTTTCCTTGAAGGTGATATATATGCACCATTTCCCTCAGTCTCTAGCATGGTAGTGTAGGATTTTGTTTGAATAACTTCATACTATGATATCACCCAGTGAGACTCCGTACTAGCACAGTATTTTCATGGATTTTTATGTAATTCTATTAGGGCTTGGTGATTGTCTAGAGTGGCAAGACTTGACTCAAGTCGGGATACCATCTTATAGACCTTGCAGGAAGTTACTTTGTTATAGGAGGCCCTTACCGTATATATATGTTTCTTGTGCACTGTATCATTGGAGAGTACAGAAATCCACTTAGAACTAAAAGGGAACACAGCATCTGCTAGCAGGTGGTCAATGCGCATTTACAGTGTCAAGTACCTACGTACCTGAGTAGCCCTAGCGCGCCCACCACTACTCCCCTCTCGCTTGCAAATCGAATTTACACCTTCCCATGCCGAAGTGAAGCCGGCCAAAAACTTCTGTTCTGCATCTCAATATCGCGACACCTCCCCACCATTTCACTTCATACTTCCATTTGCCTGTTAGCCACTGCCCAAAATGTCTGACAACGGTGAAATCGAGGTCGAGTCTAGCACCTTCCAGGTCCTTCCTAAGGATGTCACTGCTGAGATTGGCAGCATCAAGCTGTTCAACCGATGTACGTTCCGCCGCATCCAAAACCCAGGCCCGTTTGGCGACAGCAAGGATTGCGACTAACTGAGAGCGACAGGGAGCTACGAGGATGTCGAGATCCGCGACATCTCATTAACGTAAGTCGGTCATGCGCCCACCACCGAAATTACCAGTCAATTCCGAACGACCACGATTATTTTTTTTCCGGCACCGATCATAGAAGGCATTGCAATAAAGGAAGAGGACGATGCGAAGAACAAGGGCTAACGGAGGAACTACTATAGCGATTACATCCAGATCCGATCCCCAGTCTACGTACCTCACTCTGCTGGCCGATATGCCGCGAAGAGATTCCGCAAGGCCAACTGCCCCATCATTGAGCGTCTAACCAACTCGCTCATGATGCACGGTCGCAACAACGGCAAGAAGCTGATGGCCGTCCGCATTGTTGCCCACGCTTTCGAGATTGTAAGGAGGCCCAACATACGGCACAAGTTGTGTATCTAAATAGCATGGCGGGTTCTAACTATGCGACAGATCCATCTCATGACCGACCAGAACCCCATCCAGATTGCCGTTGATGCCATTGTCAACTGCGGCCCCCGTGAAGACAGCACACGTATTGGTTCCGCTGGTACCGTCCGCCGACAAGCCGTCGATGTTTCTCCTCTCCGCCGCGTCAACCAGGCCATCGCTCTCCTGACTATCGGTGCCCGTGAGGCTTCTTTCCGCAACGTCAAGTCGATTGCCGAGTGCCTGGCTGAGGAACTGATCAACGCTGCAAAGGGTAGCAGCAACTCGTATGCTATCAAGAAGAAGGATGAGTTGGAGCGTGTCGCCAAGAGCAACCGATAAAGCAAGGTGGCGATCTCTTTCTGGGTTTTCTTCGGCGTGGACGATCTGGGCATTTTACATTGTGCATTTGTGCGTTCTGGCTCAGGCGGGATGTGGTACCATGGCATGATAGTCATATAGGGCGTCCAGCTCTGCCTAGGTGGGCAAAAAATGAACTGAATTACGAACACGATGGCTCTCAAGAACTCTATATTGGTTGTGTTCGTGAATTAATGAGCCGATTCCGGAATATGGTAGCCCCCCGATGGATCCAACTAGAAGCTTAGCTGAATGACGATCAAAGCAGAGCATAAATCGTTATATTCAATCTTCATGTATGTGTACATGACAGATATAACTAACTAGTATTCATCATTGACCCAACCTATGAAGCTTTGAAGGGACTTGCAAGAGTTTGGAGAAGAGATGGGTCTATGACTCTAATCTAGCTATAATAACAGTATATGGTACTTATGAATGTACCATCTCTAGTCATGCATCTAGCAGAGCGCCATATCTCTTAATCTTTATGTCTATGATATCTGGGGGTCCACAGAGCTGATGTCCAGTCGTTGAAACATTCCCACATGTGGAACGCCGTCTTCATAGAACCTCCCGAACGCTTCATCGACCTTGAACCCCCAGCGCTCATAAACCTCAACTATAGCCTCTTGGGCGTGCACACACACGAGCCCATTCCATTTCGGGATGTTGTAGTCAGTAGTGACTGGCGTCACGCTTAACCTTAGGTCCCTAATAGTCGGGTTGAAAAAGGTGGGATTCTCCTGAAGCCACTTCTTCGCCGCAGCCCACAGCTGACTGGCGATATTGAGTCCACGGTATTCGGACAACACTGCCACTCGCCCCAGCTTGACATACGGCTCTTTGCCGTCGTGGAAATCAGTCGGTCGATCCCGGCCAAATGGCAAGTTGATAGACAACCGGGCCTCGTCGGTTCCGCTCCGGGCTCGACTACCTATTGCTGTTCCTCCCACTGTGCTGTTGTTGCCATAGGGTCGCCTATTCTCATCGGACCTATCATATTCCAGATTACCACCCACCCATCGAGACCCGTTAGTAGGGTGTGCGTCGTGTGGAAAAGGCACGACGCGTAGTGTGGCGATGGGTACTGTAACATTCCGCGTTAGTCAATCCTTACTAGTTTTGCGTGATTCCTGGGTGGCTGGAGACTCTGAGAAGCTCCTAGAGCATGGCTCTATCTGAAGGGAGATATAGGGCTTTCTACTCGCACAACACCCTAAGAAACAAGAAAACCAACTCCTGGGGCTGCTTACAGGTCTTTGTCTCTGAGCGGCGCGGCCGGATCACGCTGTTGGTGGCCGGGTCGCGCTCCTCGGGTTCGATCGTCGTCTTTACCGACGCATAGATGACCCAGTGGCAGGATCTCCGGTCATCCCTGTCCTGTTCAATCTCAAGCGGGAATCCCTGTTCCTTGACAAACACGGCTTCCCGCACGCTCATGGCGTCTATAAAGCCCGAGGGGATATCCGGCGATTGCTTGTCGCATGGTAGCTTGGCATCGTACCCGTCAAGCTTCGGGCGCTCTATGCGCTCGAGGAAGGGTGTTCCCATGACTGTTGTGTAGTTTATCAGTTTTCTAGCTATAGCATTGGTAGTTGGAGCTTGCAGCTGAGTAGACTATCTGGCGGTTTAACATGGAGATGTCTACTTCCAATATCGAAAGGTAAGGTAGGGCCGCGATGGGTAAGTACTTATGAGAAGTGAGAAGTGAGACGTGGGAGATGAGATGTGAAGTGGGATAGGAGAGAAGAGAATTTTCTTGGGGAATAGTTTAAATCTAGAGTGAGAGATTTATATCGTTTGAAACAGAAAAACAAATGATTTCCGTCAAACTTACTTTGGGGAAACAACGGAGAGGATGCCATTTGATTGAGTTATATGACCAAGGGTATTGCCTAGGAAAGAGCAATCAGTATGTGACTATGGCTAGGTACCTAACATGTGCCTGATGAGTTTCGTAGCAGCGTCCTAATAAAAGGTTTGCAGATGACCCCAATGCAGAGTCTAAAAAGCAGGGAATTAAATCTGGGTCTAGGTTCTATGTCAATCGACTTTAGGTGTCTTTCCGGACCATAGACAATTGTATAAGCCGTAGAAAGTAAGCTGTGAGACGGTTTTGGACGATGGGCACGGCGCCGAAATCCGGGGCTAGCATAGCCTAAATATATGCCGGGTCGGCGCAGATACCGGGCTTAGTCCCACATGCTCGCAGATTGGGAGACTACGAGCCATGTAATTAAGTAGTTACTCCAGATATATGAATAAATATATAAATTTGCCAGTGTTTCGCAATCCCCAGAGTATAATTAGGTAAGCTCTGTAGTATGTATTGCCTGAGTTATTTATTTACATGTTCTCGCTGCAAATTTGTCTCGATGTTTGCCGAGTCTAGTCTTGCTGAAGGGAACAACACCAGGGATACTATCCCTTAATATGACCCGACTACCAAACCCAACTCCCTTACAATCCCCGAAACACTGGTAGATCTAATTAACATCGAAAGAGGCAACAGGTATAAGTGAAGCACCATCCCGGGATCATTTCAGGCCACCACTCAAGAGGATTGACTGTCCCGTCAAGTAACCGGTCTTGCACATCATTGTCACAACACCAGCACACTCTTCTGGTGTCCCCAGCCGACCTACTGGAATATTCTTCACGTCGCCCGGCGTTCCCTCAACAAACTTTGCATCTGGTATCATTCCCGTGTCACCTATCATTGCAGGCGCCACGTCGTTCACTGTGATGCCGGACTTCGCATGCTTTGCCGCTAGGTTTTTCATCATCCCCGACAAGCCAGCCTTCGAGGCGGCGTAATGACATGCATTGATACCACCACCGATGGCCGCTATTGAGGACACAAAGATGATGCGCCCCCATCCTTGAGCCTCCATGTGCTGGATACTGAACTTAGATAGAATGAAAGACGCTCGTAGGTTGATGTTCATCGTGTGGTCGAATTCTTCAATGCTCACATCCAAGATCCCCGGGAAGCGTTTCCCGTAGCCCGCATTTGAGACGAGGATGTCGGGACCATCTTGGCCGTAGTCTTTCTTGATATCCTGGAAGAGCCCCTCAAGGGCTGTGGAGTTGCCCGTATCGAGTTGGTATGCAATAGCCTTCTGGTTTTCGTGAACACGCTTTGGCAGTAATTCCTGTACTAGGTCTTCTACCACCTGAATCTTGCTTAGCCCTGTCAAAGCCAAGGAACATCCTTCTGCCCAAAGGCTGCGAGCCACAGCTGCGCCAATGCTATGTTGTCGAATTAGTATACTAACGTATAAGAGAAATGCGCCATACATACCCTCCAGAGGCACCTGTAATCAATGCCAGACGGCCTGAAATCCTGTTATCAACCGGCGACATAGCGAAAAAGATGAAGTAGACAGTGAGGCTTTACTCACGGATTCTCACATGTCTAATAAATGAGGGGTGTGGGATACGGGTATCAACAACCGTTGCTTAGAACTGGTATCTTCCCGAAGTCGGAAGTTAAGAAACCCCCGCATAATCAGCCTCATAAACTAAAGTCTACTTATTTAAGTAGCTCTAGAGTGAGATGCTAAAATGGTTTCGATTGGAAATCCCTTCGGTCTCCTTCTCCCATACTTTATACTAGGAGTTGGCAAGTACCTAGGTATGTAAAGTCCCTAATTCCATATACGTAAAATATGTACGTTACATGTAATGTATTCTGTAGGTAGGTACATGTAGGTTATGGTAGGCAGGTTGAGGCCTTACTGTGGGGTTACATCCTAGCTATGCCTGTTCTGGGGCAACAGGGCTGGGGCTGGCGAATCAGGTGTTCATCGGTGGCTTCAGCGGGAAACCCTTGTCCTCCAACATGCTAGCTGTCCTTTTACAGCTAGATTTTTAGTAACACGTCATGCATTTTGTGTGAAATCGAGTTCAAACGGCCCCAAAAAATACAGTAGGCAGATGCTGAAGCCGCTGCTGGGTCACCGTTGCTGAGGCTATGATCACGTTTTCGTTGAGGCCAGATTATATTCTCAGGTCAATTGGACATTGAGTGTCCATACAAAGCTAGTGCATTGACCGACCGTGAGCGGGCTTGTTCTTTCCATTCTGCCAACCAACACAACTAATTCCCCTCCCGACTCATCTGGGTTCCGTATACCCTGTACACATACATACACAATTAATTTAGCCGTCCGCACCTGAATACGCAGATTGGAACTTTGTTAAAAGCACCTGTGCGCAGGCGAGCCTCGCGCCAAATTCGCCTCTCCTACACCTGCCCACCATGGCGCCGCCACTCTCTCCGAGATCCATACTGCTCTCTGTCTTATTTTTGTTTTTGACAAACGTACTCGCTATTTCTGCTGTCCTCGGTGTCGATCTCGGTACTGAGTACATCAAAGCCGCGCTTGTCAAGCCTGGTATTCCACTCGAGATTGTCCTGACCAAGGACTCGCGGAGGAAAGAGACCGCCGCCGTTGCCTTCAAACCCTCACAACATGCCCTCCAGAGCGGTTCGTACCCCGAACGAGCTTACGGCTCAGATGCCGTCGCTCTTGCGGCACGCTTCCCTGGCGATGTATATCCCAACCTAAAAACCCTTCTTGGCCTTCCCCTCGACGATTCAATAGTCCAGGAATATGCCGCAAGACACCCCGGTCTCCAATTGGAGGCTGCCAAAGGTCGGGACACTATTGCGTTCAAAAGTAAAGCTACTGAAGAAGAGGAGGCTTGGATGGTAGAGGAATTGCTAGCTATGGAGCTCCAAAGCATTCAGCGTAATGCCGAGGTCCTAGCCGGCCCCGACTTCGCTGTCCGCTCTGCTGTCGTTACCGTGCCACCTTTCTATACCACCGATGAAAAGCGTGCTGTGGAGTTAGCCTGCGAATTGGTTGGGCTCAAGGTTCTGTCGCTGATCAGCGATGGCTTGGCCGTTGGGCTGAACTATGCCACAAGCCGAACCTTCCCGACTGTCAACGAGGGAGGCAAGCCGGAATACCACATGGTCTTTGACATGGGTGCTGGCTCTACCAAGGCAACTATCATGAAGTTCCAGGGTCGTACAGTCAAAGACATTGGCAAGTTCAACAAGACAGTCCAGGAGGTTCAGGTTTTGGGAAATGGCTGGGATCGGACCTTGGGTGGCGATGCTCTTAACTACTTGATCGTCGACGATATGATCTCCAAGTTTGTTGAGACCTCAGGTGCCAAGAAAGCGGCCGTCACCGCGGAAGGCGTTCGAGGCCATGGGCGCGCTATGGCGAAATTGCTAAAAGAGGCTGAAAGATTACGCCACATTTTGAGCGCTAATGTTGACACTTCTGGAAGTTTTGAAGGGCTCTATGAAGATATCGATTTCCGATACAAGGTCACTCGTGCCGATTTTGAGAAGATGGCCGAATCTCACGCTGACAGAGTTGGCGTTGCTGTTCAGAAAGCTCTAGAGGTAGCTGAGCTTGATATCACGCAACTTGACTCTATCATTCTTCACGGTGGTGCATCTCGAACCCCTTTCGTCCAGAAGGTCCTTGAGAAGCTGGCAGGCAGCGACAGGATCCGCGGAAACGTCAACTCGGACGAAGCCGCCGTATTCGGTGCCGTCTTCAGGGCCGCAGAGCTGAGTCCAAGTTTCCGCGTCAAGGAGATTCGAGTATCCGAAGGAGCCGCCTATGCTGCTGGAATGAAATGGACCAATCCCAACAACAAGCCTCAGCAACAACGTCTTTGGACCGAGCGGTCTCTACTTACCGCTGCTCCCAAAGAGGTCACATTTACAAACCACGAAGACTTCTCAGTCCGCTTCTTCCAGCAAATCCCGTCAGCTGATGGGTTCATGGAGAAGGAAACCAAGGAGATGCAGACAAAGAACTTGACCGATACCGTAACTTCACTTGTTGAGAAGCACGGATGCGCTAAAGAAGATATTCAACTCAAGGTCCAGCTCCGACTAGGTGCCGAAAATGGCGAGGTACAAGTTGTTAAAACCTTTGCTGAATGTGAAACCGAGGAGGCCGAGAAAGAAGGTATTATGGATGGCGTGAAGAACTTGTTTGGCTTTGGTAAGAATAAGGACCAGAAGCCATTGGCAGATGGCGAGAGTAGTGAAAGTGAGACTACATCTACAGAGACCACTAAAACAGCTTCCACAGAATCTACAGCTGCTTCATCGTCTAGTGCATCAGCTGAGAGCAGCGAAACCCCCAAGAAACGTCTTGTGGCTATCCCGGTCGATTATTCTACAGAAAAATTAGGCATCCCTGGGTTGCCTAAGGCAGATCTTACCAAAGCAAAAGACCGCCTAAAAGCCTTTGAAACATCTGATAAGGCCCGTCGTCTCAGAGAAGAGACTCTCAACCAATTGGAAGGATTCACATATAAGGTGAGAGATCTATTGGACTCAGATGCTTTTGTGGCAGCATCTACCCCAGAAGAGCGAGAGAAGCTAGAAGGCAAGGCTAGTGATGCTAGTGATTGGGTCTATGGCGAGGGAGCAGATGCCCCTCTTAAAGAGTTGAAGTCGAGACTCAAAGAGCTCAAAAACCTTGTCTCTCCCGTAGAAAAGAGGATTGAAGAGTCTTCTAAACGGCCAGAGTTAATCAAGGCCTTGAAAGACTCTTTAAACCAGACCAGTACCTGGATAAACACGATTAAGGAGCAGATTTTGGAAGCAGAGGCATTTGCGGCTTCGGTAAGCGCCAGTGCCACCTCATCAATTGAGGCTGCATCTAGCATCACGGAAGCGCCGTCGCAACAGGCTGGCGAATTCGATGGCTTGGAAGATGAGTCAACTACTACCTCATCAACAACTACGGAAGTAGAAGACCCTGGCCCGGCTCCACCTCTATACACTATGGAGGACATGAAAGAGTTGACAGAGCTATACGAGTCCATCATGAGCTGGCTAGAAAAGAAGATGGCAGAACAAGACAAACTTCCTGAGACTGCCAATCCTGTCCTCCTCGCTAAAGAAATTGCAGAAAAGACGAAAGAGCTCGAGAAGGCTGGTGTGGACCTGGCAATGAAGAGCGTCAAGAAGTTTGAGTCTAAGTTTAAGAAAAACAGTAGCTCGAAAAAGACGACTAAGTCGAAGTCTAAGACTAAGACCAAGACTAAGACCAAGACCTCCACCAAAACAAGCAAGGACGACTCAGAGCCAATAATAGACTTGAAGTTTGGGGAGGATGGGGAGTTGCCTTCAGCAGAAGAGATTGAAGAGATGATTAAAAATATGAGACAGGAGCAGAAGGGCAAGGATGGCTCAAAGCACGACGAATTGTAAAACGGCATACCATATACATACAGCATAGACTATGTTTGATGATAAATACACACGAGAGGATTGCACCTCAATTACGACTACGGTTGGCTGTGCTCTTATCAAGCCTGTTATAGGTGTGACTTGGTAACAAAAAGTCCTCGTGGAAAATAGTGCCAGTGTAGTTCGACCTCAGATTGATAGTTGCTACATGAAGTGTCACTAGATAACGATTATTTTAGTTATTTGTGGCCGGCTTGTCACATCTTGCCGTATAGGGAGGGGTCGGGATTCGAGGTTACACAAGATCGCGGACCACGACTGATTATTGACGACGGACCTCCCGCTGTATCATATAACATGCAGCTATCCGCGCAGGTACCCGATCGCACCAGCATCGCCCGAACGTTCCTATTTGGGTGTTTGGCGAGTCTGTGTCGTGTTGGTAATCCCCGAGATACAAACCTGTCTACGCAACATGGCTGGAATGGGCCATCCCATGGGACTCGAACATAGCTCATGCTGTACACCTTCGTGTGACTAGAGTGTACTTTGGCAACGCGTCAGGGGCACAAGCCAGTTGGACAAAGCCGGAAAAGTCATACGAGATAGAATCTCACGGGAAGCTACTTTGCTGTTTGCTGTTTCCATTCTATCTTGCATAGATAAGTAGGCAATTCGGGAAGTCATCGGGGACACAAGCGTAGGCATCTACCAAGTGCAGGTAAGTGCAATCGCAGAAGCCAGGCTACCTAGGTACCTCTCAACAGATATCACATATATGTACCTACGACGTAGGCCAGTAGGTACCTACCTAGTGGGTTTCACTACTATTATAATATACAGCTGTCACTTTCACCGTCGATATTCGGGTAACCATTCATCTAGTATGTCAGTGTCCGACTTAGCAGTCTCTCAGTTTTTCCCGCTCTCCTTTTAACCCGATTCCTTGCAAGCTATAAGACGTGTGTTTATCGAACGCTCATCTCTCTGCAGCCGTTTGATCAATTTATTGGTAGGTTGGGAAACATCTCGCCGGATAGTCCCTTCGAAATCCGTCACCATTACTATTACCTACTATCACTCACACCTCTGGGTGCCTTAGCCAGGACGTTTCGTCGTACACACTCTGTATCTCATTCGCATTCACGTCCAAATACACGACCATCGCCTTCTCCAATAATCCATTTAAGCTAATCTTCCACTGAACTCCTCATCTTTAAACATTCCCTGGTCCTAGATTTAGTGACCTACCTGTTGTCATGTGGAACTTGACACCTTTGGCCTTCGCGGCCTGCATCTTTGCCCTGGTCACCTCTGCTATTGCCTCTCCTACCCTCGGCAGTATCAACACAGGCAACACGTTTTCGGTCCCTCTTGTTCACGATGCCGACAAACCTCGCCATGGTCCATCTGAGATTCTCAAAACCCTGAAGAAGTACAAACTCGAAATCCCCAAGGGTCTGCAGAAGGTCGTTGATAAGCATCACGCTAAGATAGCCCTCCTAGCAGCACCCAGTAATGGTAATCCCTTATCCTTCTATATTTTCCTCTCTAGATGGATATGTATTGACTGGGGGTAAAGGTAGTACTGGCAGTGTTCCGGCAGGCTCGAAGGATGGGGACCTTTTGTGGCTCGCACCTATTAGCATCGGTACTCCAC
>JAPESX010001203.1:0-10966 GCA_029590615.1 Nemania bipapillata | reverse complement strand
AGTAGAACCCCTATAAACCTCTAAGACCCCCAACTAGCGAAAGCCGTGGCCACTGAGAGCCATGAAAGAAGCGCCTCAATTCCTCAGTTGTTGGGACACTCCCCGATTGGCGAATAGGCGATCGAGGAACGCGTCCCAATCAACATTGCGCACGTAGGGTCGCAGCCGAGTTCGCAGCCCCTACCGACTAAATCTAAATATCGAGTCCAGCACGTTACCATCCATCTCACAACTTCAGCTTCCCATGAGAGACGCCCGTCTCTTGCTGGAGACGCAGTGAATCCCTCTCCTTCCCCTTTTCCCTTTTCCCTTTTCTCCTTCACGTCTCATGTCTCACGTCTCACGAGGGAGCATGACATAGGTAATATTGACGTCGCAGCGTATCAAGACAGTACAATCGAGAGTATTTATTCACCTTACAACTTATTCGTAGCAGCGATTAGACCCTTCAACTTTGAATTCCATAAACCCTGCCCTCCGCATGGTCTACACAAGCCCATAGCACCCTTCTTCGCCACGTCGTGAACGCGCCTTCATTCATTTTCCAGCTTCGCACAAATCATCATCATCATCATCGTAGTGGAAAGAACCGAGAGGCCAGCCAGCAACCGTGACAATCATACGTCGTCTTCGAGGTATCTATACGCAAACTTGAAGTCTGCTTTCCTCCGATTCATCCTGTGAAATCAGTGAGCGGAGATGGACGGCATCTTCGTCACGGGGGCGACATACCAGGTGGACTCGTAATCGAAGAAACGGTAGGTCCCTTGCTCAAACTCCTCTGTGATGTTCTTCGGTTCCTCGTGCCTCTGGAACCAGGTTTGGTATTGCTTGTGGAACCGCCAGCTCTGGTCCTTGAGCGCTTTCGCAGCCAAATACTGCTGATAAGAGCCCTGCTTGTAGTAAAATACGTAGAACAGTGTGTCCGGTTCGATTCGCGAGTATAAGCGAGGGTCATCGAGGATCGCCAGCGGCTCTTGTGGGTACCCAGACGCCGAGTGATAGCGTGTTTCTGGTCTGTACGGTTTGGGAGGCTCGGCGTCGGATGCGTCCAGCATGTTCATGCTCTGCTGGGAAGCTACCATCATACGCAAAGTCGACGGCGAGTTTACTGGCACAGCGCGCTTCTTTTTAATGGCTTCATAAGACTCAACTAGTTCATGTAGCGCCGCGGGAAGATGGAATATCGACTCTTCCTCCTTCTCGTCTTGTCTTATCTTGACACCGTTCGCTGCTCCGTTGGAATATGACCCTAATAGTACCTGTCAACAAGGGAAGAGACGGTAGCCTTACTGCAAACGTTGCTATACCTTTTGCCGACTCTCCCGATTCCGTAGAGGCAGACGCTTTGCTCGACGACTTAGACATCTTATCTGCCTTTCTGAACGTGCCTGGTATGCTTGGGGCATGTTCTGAAGGTCTGGGCTCGGGAATAGGGAGACTCCCAAGCTTTGGTTCCGAGGGGGCAGGTTGTATAGCTATCGTACTTGGAGAATTTGCGGCGCTTGTTTTAACTGGAACAGCAGTAGGCGGTAACGGCGAGATACCTACTGACACCGTGACTGGCTGAGAACCTGGCGGTGGTGGTAGCGGCGCTATACCGACATTGTTCTTGTCACTCGCAGCGGCGGCGGCGGCGGCAGACGCGTACTTCAGCCCCTCGCCAGGAGGCCTTTGGGGTAGGGATGCTGGCTTCATGCTGGAGCCGGATGGTAAGCTAGTATTAGTTGCATTAACAAGAGGGTTATGTAGTGTCGCTAACGTTGGTAGTGGTGATTTCATCTGCGCCGAAGGCCTTCGGGCNTGTTGCCGGATCGATGGCTGCTGCTCTCGTCTTGGCCGACAAACTGGCGGGCCGCGATTCGGATTCTAACATGTCCTCCTGTACCGATTGCGTATCTTGTGAGGATACACGGTCGTTGTCCTGGTTCATACCGTAAGTATCCTCCTCCTCTTCTAGAGCTAGCTCGTTGTAGAGTTCGTCGTCCTCCACGAAATCGTCGTGTACGCCATCCGTGACGTAATAACGAATGCTTTCTTCTATGTCTGTGACTTGTTCCGTCTCAATGCCCCCATTTTCCAGTGACCGCCTGATCAGTTCAAGTTTGCCCTGGTGCCATTTGTGCCTCTCGATGATGTGTTCTATTGTCGCAATACGTTCCGCTTTCGCTGCCTGGCCTTTTCCCTTCTTCATCGTCACTTGTATCTGTTCGCTCTCGGCTTCCAGGGTCTCGATCTGTTGTTCCAGTTCGTCGACCATGCTGCTCAAAAATTCTCCAGCCTCCGCCTTTGCTTGTTCTTTCGGATCGAGTTTGGCAGCAGCCGAAAGCCCCTCTTTCGAGTAGGCTTTGGTCTTCATGGCCTTCTCGACCGCCTTGAATCTTTCCATTTGCTATCAAGGGGTCAGCATATCGTCTTCTCGTCCGGCCCGGCGCATCAAGTCCTCCACGATGCCCTAGAAACACCAACCGTCTCAATTAGCTTCCGATGTTCGAGCAACGGAGCCTTGTCCTTAATGTCATTGCTGGCAGCCCATGTCTTGATTTGATCACGTAATCTCTGTAATTTCTTGATCTCTCGTTTCAGGTTATCCTCCAGCTTCTCTTTCTGGGCAGGGTTGTTTGATTGTTCGATCTTCTCGTAGATACTGTCAAACTCAGCAACTCCTTCCGCGACCTTCTTGAAGGTCTTGTCTATTTCCTGCTGCAGTTTCCTGGCGGCCATGGTGATATATGTACACGTAGCGAAAGCCTATTCCGAGTAGAAAGCGGCGGTAGCGGCGGCAAATGTAATGCTGAGCTTACCCCCGAGGCTGTTGATGAGGTTGCTGCTGAATGGTAATCGAAGAGAAAACCACACGGTGGTCTCGCGGGGAATCTCGTAGGCAATTTGCGATGGTGGAATTAGCGGTGGAAGGGGCGAATGGGATGCGGGGGAGCGTTAGAGATCAGTAGGTGAGCGTGCAGGCTCTTCGGGGCCTGTCAGGAGGAGGCGTATGAGGCGTGCTGTATGCTAGAAACCCAGGTCAGAAGAAGGCAATCCAATCGACAGGCGCGCAGTCTAAATCAAGCATAGGAATTGGCGGAGAAGCTTGACAAACAAGCATGGTGCAGGAAAGCCGCAGGGTGCACATACTGCCCTATTTCCTTTCTCAAGGTCGGAGCGTAATGATGTTGTAGAAGAATGGTTGTTTGCCTATTGAGCATCCGTGAGGTATGTGTGTGTGTGTGTGTGTGTGTGTGCATATATGTGTTGGCGGAAGGCTGAATCTGAATCGCGCATTTGTGGTGAAGGTGGTGATGGTAGGGCGAGTAGGTCATCAGCTACGTGTATACGAAGTATAGGTACCCTATGTCACTTATGCAGTACTTTGGCAGTTCTAGTCATTCTAGTGCTAGAATAGGTATTTATTTTGCCAAGACCAGTTCTCGAAAGTACCTTCATAGGTGCCTGCTAGTATGAATTAGCATTTGGGGCAGAACACTAAATATGTACCTAAGTAGGTAAGTATTACCCAGCAAACAGCCACTAGACAGGTCAGGTACTATCTGATGGGTTACTTGTGGCACCTAGCATGTGGAAGTGCCCATGTGTGGAATACGGGTAGTGAATACCTATAGGCAGTGCCTACATGTAAGTTACCACACCGATACTTATAGTACAGTACTTCCCTAGATACACTAAGCATAGAAGTAGGAGTCTACCAAAAGGATACCTACACACGTGTGCTGTACTTGTACAGCATCTTGTTCTGTATTCATGTAGCAATAATAAGATTAGGTAATACTGCGAAGCAGTATAGGTATAACTCCTGTCTATGTGTCTACCCCTTTGATTAAAGCATGCTGGTAGCTAAAATCAACATTAATACCTCTACTTATTAGTATGGAAGTTTATAACTTGCAAGACATACACGTAGGTAGCCAGTAGGTAATCTAGCCCACATACATTACCGTAATACACACTATCTAGATTATCTACCTAGGCGGGCAATCAGCCTTGCTTGTAGCTTAGTCCATCTCTAAGCTAGGTAGGAATGATATTTTTATAATACTTCGCTTCAATCAACACACCACACATTCTTTCAAAAGCTACTAGTATTGACTTTTTCTTCTTCTTCTGACTTTTCGCTTGGCCGGTCTCCTATCAGACATGAAAGGTATGTCTTCTGAGATCCTCGCCTCTCCCAGCAGCTGTCGATTACGGTTTATTCATACATGCATCTCTTGCAGCTATACTACAGCGTGTGCTGTCGGCTTCCGTCACAGTAGAGAAAGAGGTAGTATCATCGATAGGGAAAGGCGTTCTCGTATTTGCGGCCGTGGCCCCAGGGGACACACAAAAGGAGGCAGACTCTTTGGCAGCCAAAGTACTGAAACTGAAACTATGGGATGACGATGCGGGGGGCAAAGTATGATGACGATATCTCTTTTGGGTTCTGTTCTCAGCCATGTCTATCTCTGAGCGGTTATGTCGCTGTTCAGTACCATGGCTCCTTGCAGACTATGCCTTTTTCCACCTGTCATCATCATGCCTAACCTCTCTGTCTCTTTTTAGTGGAAGAGGAACGTGCAAGAAATCGACGGGGAAGTCCTCTGTGGTAGGTCGCTGCTCGCTTGCCCGCCTGGGTTTATACATCCAATCATAGCACGGCTGATAGTTTGATATCAGTCTCTCAGTTCACTCTTCTCGCTTCCATGAAGAAGGGAAATAAGCCTGACTTTCATGGCGCCGCCGGCGGAGAGGAGGCGAAGAAACTATACCAGTACTTCTTTGAAAAGGTCCAGCAAAGCTACGCGCCGGATAAGGTCCAAAACGGTGTGTTCCAAGCCATGATGGAAGTTGCCTTGGTTAATGACGGACCCGTACGTGCCTTTTCGCAGTCAGAAGTTGCGCGAATTTGCTAATGTTTCTCCAAGGTCACGTTGGAGTTATCAGTTCTTCCCAAAGCTGATCCAAAGGCTAAGCCAAATCCCCAACCAGCGCCTGTTCCTTCTAATTAGAATTTTTATGTTTTAAAGCGACAACAGTGGGGTTTATGTTCACACTAGAAAGACCACTACCATTTCAATCTCTAGACGTATAAATAGAGCTTGATAGGGGTTCCAATTAGATATATAGAATAGTAGAAGGAACAAAATCCATACATACTAAAGCATATCATATGCTAATACAGCTAAAGAAGCCGATGCTATTCGTGTAAAAAAAACCGACGAATTAGCAGTAACTCCAAACTCCATTGACCTGTCTCCTACAAAAGTAAGGGTATCCCGAATGCTCATAATAGTAGGTCCTGGCCAACCAAACCCCTTACCGATCCATATTAAGTCTATCACATGCGCTCGGTACTATCCGTATACCGTCCAAAACAAATTATACCATCAACCTGAGGTTCACTTCTATCGTCGGTTGAGCTTTAGTTTGCGCCTCTTCGCCGCAATTTTGGCGTCCCAGACCCCGGTGAATAAGTCCTCGCATTCATCCGAGTCATCTGAATCAAACACGACAGGCTCTACGTTGTCGCCGTCGTGGGTCTCCTTCTGCTCGAATTCGAGCTCGGGCATCTCGTCGGCCACGCCATCATCCCATGATCCATACTCAACAGTTCTCTGAGTCTCCAAGATGAACTTGCCGATTTTATATTTCTGCGACTCCTCCTTTGCATCAACATACTTCCAGCCAACCCTAGCACGGCAAGTAATGCATTGGATATCAGAGACGACGTGTGCCCCTGTGACCAACAGACGGTTCTCAGGCTTGCCGACCTTGATATTAATCAAGTTGGGGCCGGACTTCTGCGAAGGGCCTTCCGGGGGTGAGACCAACCATGCGCGGCCATAGCGACCTGTGAAGCCTTTACTCACGATCTGTGAGTAGAAGGCAAAGTCGGTCCCACACGTAGAGCACCGAATAGTGTCGGGTTGACTCCTAGTGAGTGTTGAGACATCCACATCTGACTGTTTAGTAGAGGGCGAGCGGAAGCCGTGTTTTACATGAGAAACCCAAGGGGAAGACGAGGAGGGGGGCGGACACTCGACCGGGTTCGACAGTTCTGAGTCGGTGGGAGAGTTGCTTAGGGGCGGGACATCATTGTGAGCAGGAATAGCAATCCTAGGGGGAGACGGGATGCGGCGATGTCGGCGCAAGTGCCGTGAGACGCTTGGCAGTAGATAGGTTGGGAACCTTGGTGGCGGAACAGCAGCAGCAGAAGAACCAGCTTGAGACGACGGTGGAGGAGGAGGAAGAGCCACCTCGTTCAACATCATAGACATCATCTTCGCTACAGTAATACAGTGCCAACAAGTAGGCTAGGCATCGATGGAGGCTATTGTTATTGTTGTAGGGCTGGTAGGTAAGTAGAATAGAGACTACCTGGATGTGTAAGTGGGTAGAGAGATGGGATGGTGGAATAGTATAGTATGGTCTGGTCACAATAGCTATGTATGTAGCGTGGATGGGAGGTCACTTGTAATTAATCCATATATATAATCACGCAGTTTCAGAAATAGGCATAGACGTGATCTGGTTGGGCAAACAAGTTCAGAATACATAAGAGAGACAAAGAGAAGGCGTAGTAGACGGGCACCGGATTTATATGTAGGGTGGTCGATAGCAGGCCATACCTAGTCCCCCAACCCCGCACATCGGATGTGCTGGCGTGTGCACTGCTGTGTTATGCTAGGGAGGAAATACTTACCTACAAATCCATAGCACCTACCTATGTACACTACAGTACATTGCGAGTGTTAGATCCCTGCCCTTACTTTACGGTCTAGACTAGAACGCATTGTCTAGATGTACCGGAATCCAACTTTCATAATCACATGTCGAACCATTTGCTCGCCAATGCGAGATTCTTACGACATTCACCAGGATATGCACCTTTGACATGGCGCTACGGGAAGACAGTGATTATTAATAGCTATCAGCTCTAAGTGGGTAACAGTTAGATAGAATGACAATGACCCCCCGTGAACTCATCATGCGCCCAGTCTTTTTGGTCATGCCATTCGCCAATAGGTATCACCGGGATTTACCTTAGGTAGAAACTTAACACTAAAGTTTCTACAGCCACAGCCAGCCACATCATCCTAAGCCCTAAGCCACTTTTAAACTACCTAAGCTGAATGGACCATTTATCCTGCCCTCTCCAACAACTTGCACGAACTAATCCTAATTCATAACATGAGATTTTACATAGAACCCGGCCTCAGAAACGACAGCAGGAAGCCGTACTACGATATAACGTCTAGAAGAAGAAAACATAGAAGGTTTCTTGCATCAGAGTAGGTAACAAAAGCGTATTCTGTATTCCTAGAGCTAGTATATTCACCGAGGTTGCCAAGGCCATGGCGCTTTGTGCACTTCTTGCTAGGTTCCGATGGGTGCCTATGCGTACAATCCGTTGAAGATTTTGGGCATATGCTGCCAAAATTAACGAAAGAATAGCTAGAAATGAAAATAAACATAACAATCCTACGTCTAGAACTATTAATTCTGGATGCTGTATTGTAACTGCACTTATTGTGCACATCTTCACACTTGGCAACTAGTGTAAATTTTTGGTACTCCTCTTAGAGGTAGAAAGTATACGATTCTAATATGATGCAGCTCTTATCCCCCCGTAAACATATCAAACCGAGTTTGTTAGTTTCTAGTCATTGTCACGATCCTATATATATAAGCGGCTGCAGGCTGCCAAGGCCCCCATACTATTAACTCTCTGCTTCTGACGGAGTGTTATAGTATAGTGTGGTAGTTCTTTTCAGTGATAATGATGATAGGATTGATAGTATCGATATACACGATAACGTTGATAGCTCATCTCCTTGACTACGTCAGGTAGGCTATTGCACGCCCCGCCCGCTCGAGAAAACCTAACCTATTGTGACCCCTTTTCCACATGGTATGGACATATTTATAGTCGTGTTTGGTTGTAAGTATTAGCATCTCCAACTAGCAAGGATTTGTATGCTCCCGGACGGGACCGAAATAGTCGCAAACTGCCCATATAGCTAATGTAGATCTCGAATAGAGTAAGAAATTGTAGTAAGACACCGTTATAGCATAACGCTAGAAAATAGAAACCAACCTCTGCAAAACTGAGCTGGGCCATAAGTCAAGTAGACACATGATGATAGCTCTTCATCCCCTTTTTTCATAAAGCTGCTGTTTTTCGTCGTAAAATTCGTCGTAAAATCCTGATGGCATTAAGACATCGAGCGGTACTTAGATTAGAAACACCCAGGGAAACCCGGGAATTCCCATTGTTGCATGTTGTGGTTATAGTATTGCCACCTCTGTGTGTATGGATCCCATATACAACCTGCGCTGTCAGGGACAGCAGCCATGGGTCCGGCTTGTGTGCCATAATAACCTCCCGTCGGTATATATCCATTGCTCTGGTTCTGATGCATATTGCCAGAGTACTGATCTGAGAAGGGGATACTGGGGCTTCGACTCGTACTTAGATACGCCCCTGTCTGAGTTTCATTCGCTAGATCGACGATGGTTCTTGGGTAGAACTCCGCGGCCTTTGGGTTCATGCGATGGGGTTTTAGACGCTGACGGCCGTCATTACTTTTTGGCGTATCATCCGTATGAGGAGAGATGCCATGTTGCGGCCCAAAAGCTAAGTTTGGCAATGGTTGGTCTCCTCCCACAGTCGGACCAGCCCACTAGAACACTCCAAGTCAACTATCATCACTGTGGGTGGGTTTATGAGAATCTGGGAAGCTTCTATAGACCGTATAGGAAAGCCTTGCTATTCAAGTTACCGGAACAAGGAGAAAATGGCCCCAAGAATTACTCACTGTTTCAATACCAATACCCCACGAGTAATCCAAGTTCAAAACGAGGGCACGAGGAACACCAATAGACATCAGAGCTGCCTCCCCAATCAATTCCAGTTCTTGGTATCTTGCTGGGCCGGGTTTCGTTGGGTCTAGATAAATACGCACTTGCTGGACCCCGAACCCGCGTGATGGAATAATGTGGCCTGACATATATACCTTGTCGGGTCTCGGCATGGCATACTCGTGCGGAGGGCTCCTACATAAGAGTTTCCGACTCATAGTTAGTTTATGTAACCCCTAGCATATTTCTATTTCAGGAATTTGCTCGCGATCCGCAGATTATCAACTATATCAACGACGATGCGGCATCCGATAAGAAAGAGAGTCTGTAGGCACGGCCACTAGCAAGCCAGCGCGTACCTACTATTTTAGGAGTAGTTACATACCTAATAACAGCCTTTTTGCCTCCCATCCTGTGAGTAAGCCGGTATATCAAGTGCTCCGACACGGCTTTCAAAAGCGACGCATCTACCCCCTGATCTCTAGCATGATGAGCTAGTTGTTTCTTTGCGGTCACCTTCCAAGTTAACCGAATATTGGCTATCCTCCCATTCCAAATACCGTTACCGAGACAAATATATGGTAGTGACATTCGTGTGGTTGTCGTTGAAGTGAGTATGTTGTAAGTTAGCTAAGTTTGTGAGACGAGGCAACGTGGTGAGAGTAAGTAGTAACTAGTGATAGGTATAGATTAGAACCTGCAGGCGATATTTGCGTATATATATTTCTGCTAGCGCATGCCTCACCCTACTGCTCTGTAAACAGAGACGCACTGCCAGTTGTGATTATCCTGTGCGACAGCTTCTGGGGTACCCCAGAGGAACAACAACTGTCTAGCTGTTGCAATAGCGCTAAGCCCTTGGTTCCAATTCGCGAGTGCCCTAGTACAAAACCCAGGGTAATGGGCCTCGTAGCCAGTCAAGGGACGGCCGGCCTCAAAAACAACAAACCAGTCTTGAGGTAAGGCCGTGTCAATGACTTGGTCGCCGAGCATATGAACCCCTCCCCCTCCGTGGATGTGTTCCACGACACGTTTTGTGTGCCCAGGGTATTGGCCGCACACAAGCATACCCTACTTCACCGATGGGTGTGTGATGTGAGATTATTCTCATGGTATAAAATCCTAAAGAATTGTTATATTAAAGGTTGTCGGAATACATAACGTAGCATATACTACTTTACACCAAAGTCCTCATTATTACGAAGACACTAGACACAGACTTCAAGAGGATTGTGTTCCCCCAGTGTATTGTTGGTGTAAATGAACTGTGAAACACCAAAGCAATGTAGGGTGGGTTTCTTTGGGTCGCAAGGGATGTAGTGCTAGGGTGTGTGTTGGTTTATGTATATATACCTGTTCCCTTGCTTTCCTTCTTTTTTTCTTTTCTTTTTTTACGTACCTTACTTGGACGTGTCACCCTACGTGCGATGTGACATTTGTTTCGAATAACCAAATAATTCCCCTTTTGTCCTACTGTAACATCTCCCCTCGAGGCGCTAGCTCCAGTCTTGTAGATCGGCTACAGTGGGTGCTGGTTTGTTTTGGCATCAACAAAAATCAAATTAATCATGTCAGTTGTTGTATGAATATGTTTAATACTATAAGTTGTCTCTCGGGGGCAGACGGCTGATATATAAATGGCAATGAATAGCTACCGAGCGGTCGAGGCTCGCCTCAGTAAGGGATGGAACTAGAACGCCGCCACAACAAGGAACTTGATAAAGTCCTACTAGGTGAAGGATCTCGTTCGAGTATGATACTCCCTCAATACTTATATTATAGCTTAGAGCGTGCCACCCTCTAAAGTGTACAGACTACTCTGTAGCTACACTCGCTGAATTTACGCCGACACTTAATTATTTGAGTCCTAACTCGCTATTAACTTCTCATTACCCATTATAGAGTTCTATGTCGCCTTTGACATCTCGAATCTTTTTAAGCTACTCAATCGCCTTGGTACGGAATAGTTTCTAACCTATGTGTGATGGAGGCACAATATGAATATGCTAGTTACCACTCGTTGGTAAGGGAGAGAGGTCTCTCATGGGATAAACAAAGAGCTCCCTAAATAGGTAAAATATGGTGAGGTAGGTGAAATACTCCTCATTGC
>JAPESX010001202.1:0-10969 GCA_029590615.1 Nemania bipapillata | reverse complement strand
CATCGCGCCGCGGTCGCGGGGCTCCGTGTCCATCGCGTCCGCCGACACCGCCGTGGCGCCCATCATCAACCCCAACTTCCTGACCGACGAGGCCGACGTCCAGGTCTCCGTCGCGGGCTTCAAGCGCGCCCGCGAGTTCTGGCAGACCAAGACCATGCGCCAGTTCACCGTCGGCGACGAGGCCTTCCCCGGCAAGAACGTCACCACCGATGCCGACATCGAGGACATCGTGCGCCGGAGCTACAACACGATCTACCACGGCGCCTGCACCTGTGCAAGTAAGTACACCTCTCCTATGACTATTGTAGATGCTCTCATTTCCTTCAGTCTTCTCCTGGGCTGTAGAATGTGTTTACAAAAGTGTATTTACTAACTGACTGCTACAGTGGGTAAGAAGGATGACCCGATGGCTGTCCTTGATAGCAAAGCGCGAGTGTACGGCGTTAAGGGGCTGAGGGTTGTCGATGCTGCTTCCTTCCCGCTGTTGATCCCTGGGCACCCGCAGTCGACAGTTTGTAAGTTTCACCATTCTCGCCACTTTAAACTCATGCTCACCATGACATAGACGCACTTGCCGAGAAAATTGCTTGTGATATTTCTGGCAAGTGTTAAAGACTGTCTGTTTCTTCGAGTTTGTAATATGGCTGTGACTGCCAGTAGTTCTAGGTCACAGACATGTCGTCGTTATTGTATAGAGAGGGGGCCTGTTCACACTAGCAATCCTACTTTACTTTATTAGCCTACAGCGCAGATCATTATCTATGTATCTATTATATAGGCTAACTTATTATTCATGTATTACTAGCAATTTAGACTATTATGACAAGTTTATAGAGTATCACATTCTCCGTGAATGATTTGCGCATTAATTATCGTCCCGGTGTGTGTCACAGTACCATATATATGGAGCCGTAAGTGGTCAAGGTTCCCACCTCGATAGCGTTGTACTAGTAGTATAACAATGTACGGTCGAAGTTCTGTTTAGTTACGTCGCATCAGATATGATGGAACGGGACTGCAATATCATACCATAGCTATCGCGGAACATGACTGTAACATTATATTACAACACTACTGCGGAGCTGCAGGAGAGCGTTGCCAAGGTTAAGACCCTGACCGCCTCTAGCTGGAATAACGTTAAGAAGTGAGCACTAGATCGTCTGCAGGGCTTACAACTGAGACAGTAGCACCGGACCCTGTATGCTTATTTCCCTTGACCTCATATTGTCCGACAACCCGATTGTCATGTGGACTTGGGGCATTGTCACACATGGTTCGCATACTTGGTTTAAAAATAATATATATTCGGAGACATATAAAACATGGCAAGTTGAAGCGATGTAGCTGAACCTGGCAGGCTATGGACCATATTATTGGCTTTCATCTCAAGGCACGAACTTCCGTTTTAGTTCACATTATTTACAAAATAGGCGTTGCTATTACCACCCCCTATATTGTAACAAGAATGTAATACAATCTAAGGACTCGAAGGGGTAGTTATGTTCACGGAACTTCTCTGGTGAATTTGGTAGTATAAAATCTCGTTGATATATGGTGCTTACAACCGCCCCCTAAAATATAGGGGTATGGATTGGTTGTGATGATGAGGATGATGATGACAACACTCGGAGAATACGTTGTCATCACTATCCATGAAACGTTCGTCTGCTGCTTCCGATTTCAAGGTAGATGTTTGCGACTCTACATCATATGTATCCATGTCGACATCCGTAGCGATCTTATCGATCTTCTTCTCATACTCAGGCGTTACCCCCAATTGGTTTAGCATCTCGTTGTACACCAGCCCACTTCCCGCTTGTGCTATTTGGTACGCCAGCCAAAGAATTCTCAGTTCGGTGCTAACATATAGGATTCGGTCAAGATGTTTAGGTAAGAGTACATAGTACGGTAAATAGTGATATATTTTATAATAATTAAAATAAAAAAGTAGGCTATAGGCTATAGAAAGGTGGGGTACATAGTAAGTTGCACCAGATTCCAAGTCTTATAGGACTTGTCTCATTCACTGGTTGCCGATAAATCTCACCTGGCCATGATCATTGCCACCGTTCCACGAGGATGCGTGTGCCCTAGAACCGCTACGGCGAACCATTTGAATTCCATCCGGTGCCACATCAGTGATGCCTGCCCACTGAAATGATGTGACGTGTTTCGCTGCGTTTTCGACATTAGATTCAACATGAAAACGTACCTTGTAGTACATGGGATCCAAAATGGGACTTCTCTCTTGCCGGGCCGATTCATCATAGGTAAGGGCCCACTCAAATGTGTCGTCAAGAAGGTGACGGAGCTCGTAGGCTTGAGATTCCTTTCCCTGAAACTTGAGCTGTAGGGAGCTCTTGTTTTCTGGGTGCTGGCCAATGTCGATGAAGAAGTTGCCGGCGTCGTTGTCGTAAATTCCCCAATAGGATTGTAGTGGAAGCCGTGGCCTATTTCCCAGATGCTTCCGTCGCATCTCGTCGAATTTGGACTTGATGCCGTTCAACGCTGTGACTTTGTTTCTGCGACTCGCCTTTGCCAAGGCAACATAATCGGCAGGCTCTGGGAAATTAAACAGGGCGGAGGCATATGCCTGAGCGATCCAGTCTGCTGCATCGTTCAAGGGAATGCTGTTTGTTAGGACAACAATGGCCGATTCGGTTTCTGGAAACAGGAAGAGGGCAGAGTAATAACCCATCGCTGAGCCTTGGTGATAGTACATCATCATAGGAGAACCGCCGGCTCCGAGTATTGGGAGGTCCTTGAGTGGGAGAAGCTCCGGGTTGTCGCCCTGAAGTCCCACAACACTAGGCAGCTGAGTCCGGACCCAGCCCAAGCCGTAGAAATGGGAGTCGCGAGACGGTTCGTGGAGCGGCACCTGATTACTGATAATGACCGGGACATTTCGAAGCGGACCATTTGACGGACTGGTCTCGGCGAGTAAGACGGCCTTGGCCCATTTCAACATGTCGTCAACGTTGGAGTACAGACCACCGGCCGCCTCAAAGAAGGTGTCCTTGAAAAAGTAAACCCCGTTGACCGGCAGTGGCGTGGCATCGCAAAGGGCAGTGTGAGTATTAGCAAAGTTGTCTCGTGGTTGGAAAGCGGGCTGACTAGTGGTGTGTTGGAGACCAAGGGGGTCCAAAATTGATTCCTTGAGGTACCTAGCGAAGCTTTTCCCCGACCATTTCTCGATCACGGCGCCGGCAATTCCATAGCCCCAGTTATTGTATGACCACAGTCGGCGATTTGGAGCTATGGTTTTCAAGCGGGAGGCGGTTGGCAGAAGCTGCTCCTTGGGCAGGAGGCACTCGAATGGACCTTGCAGGGCAAAGGACAGGTCGCCGAGCAGCCCGGAGCGATGGGATAAAAAGTCGCCGAGGGAAACCTGACCCCGCAAGCGTTCATCCAGGGGCATGAAGTCTGGGAAGATTTGATCTACCGGCGTATCGAGGGTCATGTTGGGACGATGGTCGAGAAGGTTGGTGATGGCGACTGCCGTGAATGCCTTGGTCAGGGATCCGATGCCATACATGGTTGTCGAGTCCGGGGCTAGGTTTCCGCCCGCGGCACGGAGCCCGAAATTGTCCTGGAAGATAACTTCTCCATGATGCAGGACTCCAACCGACATTCCGGCGACACCAGATATTTCGCAAATAGGACGGGCCGAGCGGATTGAGGTCTGGTGTAGTCGCTCGACAACATTCTCACGTCGCTTCAACGGCCAGGGCAATGGCCATTTTCCCCACGGTAGGCCGAAGAGTGACAGCATAGTTAGCCGGACGGTTACCGTAAAAATACCTAAGACTTACAGGTTAAGCATTAAGCATAAATAATAACTTAAGTTAAGTCTGTAGCAATTTGCTCATATTTTATTATAAAAATTNAATTAAAGCGTTAAAAACTAATAAGGAGGGGTTAAATGCCCCTTGCTTACGGCAAGAGTCCCTGACTTATTCTTTTCTTTTTCTCATCACCTATATATACAGCACTTACCTATAAACTTACTGTTCTACTTTTATATCTGAGTATGCAGGTTAGCTGTTAATTTCTAGGTTTTTGCTCGCGTAGTGCTGTTAAAATCCTTAGGGGTTAATTTACAGGGCTCAAGTTAACCCCTATTTTTCTAACCTATTATACTGTAGGATTTTGGAGCTAAGCCATGTTGAGTCGAATAGGGTCATTTAAGACTTCCTGTTATGCCGACCGTCTCATCGCAATGTCGATTGAAACTAGGCCACAATTTCGTCTTGTCGTCGCGTTAATCCCGCGATGTCACTCCGACTCGACTCCCGCGTAAGTCGGTACCTATACCCACAACTAGCTCCGGGGGCCCGCACCATCCGGCTCATCGAGCTGGCGCCGGGCGATTTCTCGGCATTACCGATCCACTGCCAGCTGGTCGAGGAAGTCCTCCACTCCTCACTGTCCTACAAGGCCTTGTCATACTCGTGGAAGAACGGCGACGGTGGCAGACGAGGCCTGCGTGAATGCTGTACACGAGATCGACTCGGGATTGCCCCTGCGGCCCTAAGGCGTATTAAGCAAGACACCTTGAATTCCTTAGCGAGCACATGTCCCTGCTTCATGGAATGCTAGAGAGTGCCCCTGTTTTGCCGTGATCGCCGTATGACTGATTGTTGACTCCCGCTGTCAAGAATTCCTCTCTTTTTATGGTTTTGGCTTGCGACGCTTATCTTATCGTGAAAAAAGTGATTCACTATGACTTGCCACAGAACCGGGGTAGCCTACACGCCTAGTAACGAATCTAGGCCTTACACTAGACCTAATTAGGTTATCAGAGTACTATAATTATTCAAGCCATAACTCCAAAAAGAAGTATTTCTCATTTCTTGCTATGCATTTATCTCACTACCTACGGCCTGTAATAGCAGCTAGGTTTTTTTGGTTTTTCTTTTTCAAAGTGTTTAACTCCTTCAAAGTACCATAGGCCTAGCTTGGGCAACTGATCATGGATTATACGTGAGGACTTCAAGATTGCGTACTTGGTAGAGGGTATCTTGAACAAACTTAGCAATTCAACATCTTCGCTGACAGTAAGCCAGGGTTTCATACCACTACTCGGCCCGGGAGACCCAGATGACCCTTCCATTTGCAGGTTGATAATCCTAACGAGTATTCAGTTAGCATAGGAAACATACTCAGACGCTATTATGGCAGCGTCTCACAGATACATCGGTTTCCCGAAAAAGCCACCACCTATCTGCGTCGCAATGAGCGAGCCGTCCATGTAGAATTTGACCGACACGCTAAATAGTCAGCACAGGCTAAGTTATATAATCACAGGTAGTACATACTCTTTCTGGTTGATATCGCGCACTTCGCATTTAATTGAGTGAAACTGGTCCGGCGTCGGGTAGGTTACATCTTTCCAAGAGAGAATTGAAGACGTATTGAATGTGTTAAACGACTGCCGGTCGAAGGTTAGTAGTTAGCCCCCTCAAATTTTCAATATTGTGTATTTCTGAGGGAAGACTGCATCATATTCATCGGTTTCTGGATATTAACTCAGCAGCATGACAGGGAATCCGATGAGGCCAGGTCTCAAGGAGAAAGCGAATGAGCCCAAATGCGGCTCACAATTTTACCAGAGCCTTTCCACTCCGCCATGTCAATCTCGGGGGGCCAACTGTCCACGGCCGTGAGCCAGAAGGCTGGCCAGGTCCCCTTTGTTGTTGTCGCCTTAAACTCGCCGGTGAAATCGTATCCACCACCCCGAGAGACATTGAAGTGCTCTTTGGCATGAATAGCGCCTGCCAAATAATTGATCTTGATTTTCTGACCCCCATGCACGGCATCGGGCTGACCCGTCACTTTCTTCGCGGTCAGAGTGAGCAGGCCATCTGAGAATTTGACCTGATCTTTGCTCATGCGAGCTCCCCCGTTACTTCGGAATACGAAGTCAGTATGATCAAGTGTCAGGGTATTTACGGAGTCTTCGTAAGTTTGTGTTTCCTCTTTGGAGACTCTTTAAAGAACCGACGAAATGACTCCGGACTTACTGGTCAGTCCCCCAAGGATAGTTATAGTTCCAGTCCGTATCGAAGTCCGACTGGGAATTGAAACTTGTCTTGGGAATTATAGTACGGACTGCTCCAATCCCAGCAGCAAGGATCAAAAGTACCAAACCTTCCCTACCCAAATGCATCGTGAGCAGATCCAAAAAAATACACAGGCTAACCTTAGAATCAGTCTCTGAGAAAATAGTCGGTCTCCCGCACTACTTGCGATAAACCAGAGCTGTCAGTAGTATCTCTACGCAAGTCGCTAGTAGTTCTTGGTGGCTCGAGTTTTTTGAAGGGGTATACGCCAAAAGACTAACACCCTCCTCATTGGAGCGAATTTGATATTGCGCGGCACTTGTACTTCCGCCGGATAATTCCATTTCTAGGTCTATACCATACTCATGTGGTTAGGGACCTATCTTCGTTGCTACCATGTACTCTATAAATGGTAAGCCATTTGTCGATCACGAGGACCATAACAGGTTTTGAGTGCCCAAGTCTGTTTGCTCAACCCGCTCCGTCAAAACAAACTTGGACGTGACGTAGAATATTCCTAGCACTATTTTCTTTGGCCACAATCTAAACCTTCACCCGTACCTGAACATTTCATAGAGGCTTCCCAAGGATTAGTTGGGAGGATTGATCATCGACCAGTACAGATACCTCGAGAAATTAGCATGGTAACTAAAGTGGGTGGTACGGAAAAGGGGGCACATAGGGGTGCTTATATATGGGAGAGTGTGGAAACCCTCGATTGTCGGAATAAANTAGATCTGATCTACCTGTAGTAGCCCACTATTAATAGTTTTTAGGATGGCACGGATTCGCACAAGCTTGGCGGACTCAGCAGGTATGCTAGTAATGTAGGGCAACAAAACACCGGACTTTTGTTTGGATTTCATCGCTCGTTCAATTATTTTTCTGTCCCCTTTGCTCGATATTGCAACATTACTTGGCTACCAGTATTTGGCTACTAGTATAAGTGAAATCGGGACGTGATGAACTAAATAACGCGCTTCTGAGATTCCGGTATGATAGAACGGCCGACTCTTGACGCGCCAGCTAGTACCAGTACCAAATAGCCGGGTCCGTGCTTACGATTCAGGGTCTAGCTCGCACCCAATCTAGGTTCCGTTTGGGTGAGGCTCGGCCCGAAGTAGCTACGCTCTCCGGCATTCACACATCTGGCGAGACTGGGGAATAATTCCAAATTTCACACTTACATAATTTCTGTACTGTTTCAAAGGTTATATTTAACGTTTTCTGTAAAGGCCGAGCCTAGCTAGATGACCTTTTGCGTGGCGACCACTTGGGCAGCCAGTGCAATTCCCTCCGTGCAGGCCAATAGTGATTGAATGCTCGGTCGGTTCGGTCCGGTCACCTAGCAGGACCTACTATTATGCTATACCATAGTACTGAAGCCTACATAGCAAAGCTGGTCGCTAGTCGTTACCGTAACGGCGCTTTTTCATTAGCTAGCGAATAACTATTCGGAGTACAGGGCATCTTGAAAAGATTGACTAATAATCCCAATGATTAGTATACATAACATATAAATCTAGATTCGCTACCCCTTTCGAAGTCGGAAAATCAGGTTGGACTATGCTCGTCTGGAGAACGGAGGAAGAAAACGCCACCGATGTCACAGACACTAGTCGGCGAACTACGCCGACGCGTCCTTGCATCCCCGGGCCGACAGCGGTATTCTTTACTCTAATCGTTTGTAGGCATCTATTTATTAATGAGCATAAGGTTCCCGTCCAAGTGTAACGCTCTAGTTCTTCTATACCCAAACCTAACGAATGGAGTATTTCCAAACGGCTTCTCAAGCTTTGCCCATGCAGCCCATTGATATATTCGACTAGGGGAAAACTCTATTGAAGCATCGGGAGCTATGAAGAATAGTACCATGGCCACGGGAATTCAATTGCCACCGATACGGCACCGGAGGTCCTCATTTGCGACGGGCTAAGAGCGGCTATTTCTGCGATTAGGGCGGCTTACGAAAAGGTCTCATGCTCCGAGGCACAAACAATATCCCAAATATGTGATTCGGAATTGATATTACGTTCGGCCGGTTACTTGCTCAAGTTATGCCTATTCGGATAGCTTCAAGAGACGCAACGATGCAAGCGGACCGGGTTGATTATCCCGTCGCCGGGCTCTCTTAAGCGAGATCTGGTTAGGGCAAACCGAACCATCTGCCGACATGTTCTCTAGCCTACGAGCGAGATATTAATGAGGAGCCGGGTCAATATCATATGACTTGACCTCTTATCTGCTTACTTTCTACGCATACCTATTCAATCGACATACAGCAGGCGAAGGGCGCTACAGCAGCGAGCGAGCGACCGCACATAAGCGCTAATACAGAATCCGCATGCGAAGGATTTTTCTGTACCGCGCAGATACGAATGTTCCAGCGAGCCGCCAATTAGCTCATCCGAACCCAGTTTCCATCCTGAGTCGATCCCGCGAATCTGCGACGGAACTGCGTGTCCACCCCTCGGAAGACCCATGCCCGAGACGCTCGAGAGAATTTCCTGTGTGCACGATTCATTTTCTGTACAGCAGGCCTATCTAGGTAGACAGAGCCGTCCGAATGGCAGAAATAAATGACGTGCATATCCCGGCTTTCTTGGAAACGCTGAGTCCTACGCAAACATACATGCGCACATGCATAGATAAGGGTTCACATCGTTTTTTCATACATACATACCTAGTTGAAGTACTTCACATTTTTTATTATAGGTACTTTGACATTTTCCCAGCGGTGCTCTAAGTCTTCATAGGCACCCTACTGGGCAATATCATACAGGGATATTCGGCCTCCCATGTCTGCATCCCCCTTGCTGGCGCTAAAGCACGACATTGATGCCGCCAGGTTAGACTTATCTATGTCGGTTATACTAGCATCAACTAGTGCTTGTTAGCGAGTTGGAAATAACGTCTGGGGATTAAAAGGCAGTTGTCAACTTTCAGGATAGCCCACTAATTCTACGCATACGCATACGCATACGCACGCCAACAATATGTGTAAGTACAGTATAGGCTCCACACTATACCATGATGCAGGGACATGACATGTCTTCTGTATTAGAATACACACGACAGGAATTGATCTTCTTAAAAGTTACAGATCACCACATCCCCCTCGGCAGTCAACATACAGACGCAAGCACGGGGTAATGATACTACTATAATGTCGCCAATCACGCCATCACTCGGCTGCACTATTACAACTGTCCGGGGTCGGGGCCGACCGTTTTGCATTGCATTTGCATTTGCTGACCGATTATGTAGATAGATGAAAAGGCAGGCTAGGTGTTTTGCGTCACCGCCTACTGCTACCTCGGCATGTTATATGCATACATGCATAGAGTTGTCTGGTCTTGTTTCACCTTATGTCGAAGCACTAACGGTACGGAAAAGCTAGGGACGCATTAACCGTTGGCAATATATGAGCAGCAGAACTGTGAAATTGGGCAGGATATTGACCGCAACTACAGGCGTGTCTGGACCAGAGTATCGGAGTTTCCCCTGGCCACGTCGACGTCGAATGAGAGATGGCCATATCTCACGGCTCCCGCGGCTGGGGATTAGTGATCATCACCGCCACCCGAGCATCTAACGCGTGACATAACTATTATAGTGATATGTAGGACTTGGGCGAGGGCTCCTCGAATAGACCTCGGCATTCGACGTGCAGCCGGAGCAATACGGCAGCCTCCAAGCTTGTCAATGGTCTAACCGGTAAAACCCCAACGTCCATCGGGACCGTAGCTGGCGCGTGAGTAACGGTCTAGAAAGGGGGGGGTCACACAACATAAGTGCTTAGATGAGAGCACACGACTCTCAATGCCTCACCGCCAACGTCATCGGATAACCGAAAAGTCAAATTAAACAAACATTTACGCGAACGCTGGAGACACGGGCTACATTGTATAGGTTGAGTAATATCGTGACCGCTTCTTCTTCTTCTTCTTCTTGGGACAGATCAACAGTCCCTTGGCGAGAGAGACCGTCTTCCAAACCCTGATAGAGAATCTAGTAGTATGCTCTAAGTCGAATCTATCTTGGTGTAGATGCAGAACCATCCAAAAAAAANTGACAACCCAACTCCATATCTTTTGCAGTAAAACACGTGAAAAACCTTAATGCCAGCCATATGTACAATGCAAGATGCAGTACCGTTCCCCCCATAGAAGTATGTATGGTGATTATGTCGTGTCGTGCCGTATCGTGTGTTGTGATGTATTTGTGTGATATGTACTCAAGTTCCACGGTGTCGTCGTCGTCATCGTCGCCGTAGCACCGCGACGGCGGCCCCGTCTTAGTCCTTGCGCCCCAACTGTTCGGAGAGCGGCGAGCAGATATCGTAGCCCGTATGGAAGAACTCCGCCGTCTCCCCACTCCGCCTCTGCATCTCGTTATCGAAAAGATTCAGCATCGCGCCCACGCCCGGTATCCTCTCCAGCCTATTCACCGACTGTCTCCACGCATCCATATGTCTCGTGCCCGCCATCGCATTCAGCTCTCTCACGCGCGTCTCGAGCGCTTCCAACACCGCCGGGTTCGCCTTCGGCGACCCCTGCCCCCCACCCCCTGACATAGTAGTAGCAGGCGCTTTCCGCATCCACTCGAGGTACTCGGCGACGACGGACGAGATGCCGGCGATCTCGGCCTGCGTGTTGAACACGGCCATGCCGAAGGCCGTGAGCTCAGCAAGAATATGATTCGCGTCGTCGGCGCGGCCGCGGCAGCCCCTTCCGCTCGGCGACGGCGGCGGCGACGACGTGGCCGTGGACGCCGACGCGCCGCCGTTGACGATGCGCACCTCGCGCAGGCTCGGCATCTGCCTGTGCTGCGCCGCCGCTGCATAAACAGCGCTCTCGCGGCGGTACGAAGACGGCCCCGTGCTGGGGGGGCCTGACAGGTCGTCC
>JAPESX010001201.1:0-10971 GCA_029590615.1 Nemania bipapillata | reverse complement strand
TCTCCCCCGTGACCATTCGGCAGTCCACGTTCAACGTCGAGGGGTTGGGTAAGCCAAAGGTTTTACCCCTAAGGCTCAGCTCCCAAGCAAATAGTCTATGGGAAATACCTGACGATAAGAATGGCTCCCATTGGCCTCGCCTTGTTACCTTGACAGATCCTTTACTAGATATAGGTTTAATCGTCACTCCGCCGGATCGTTCCACCAAGGGTAAAGGCCAGAGACAGTCTGATAGATCACCACACTTCCTTGATCGAGCTGAAGAGATTCTCCATGTGGAAGAAATTCAAGCTGTGCCACAGCAAGCCTCTGGCGACAAGATAATCATTGCTGTGACAGCAAATAGGGATACGTCCATGTATACAGTTTGGCAGCTCTCTTATATTCCGAATAGTGATCCTTTTATTGCTGGTCGCAGATCTAAACGGAGGAAATCAGGGCCTCGTCGCAGTTCTATGCAACCAGGCCTCCCCAGTGGTGCTACTACTCCCCTACAGCCCAATTTCAAGGAAAGCTTTGGTGCCCCACTCCCTGGGAAACGATCAAGGAAGAGTGAAAGAATCGAAAGGAACGAAAAGGCTTTAGAGAAACTGGAATCATCTTTAGGTCTCGACAAGGAAAATGGTGGGCAACGCCGAGAGTCACGTCGATTTAGCTCCATGCTCGCCAGGAGCGATCTGTTGGCATCCCACGATAGAGCGGGCTTCGCCGATCAGCCACAGATGCCCAATCACTTCCACGGTAGGAGAGATACATCGCATGGCAGCCAGCGAAACCGTACAAGTGCTGTCTTTACTGGACCTAGTCTAAATGCAAATCATGCTCATCCACCAGGGAATTTCTTGGAAACGCCTATTGACAATCTCTTGGAGGACTTACGAGCTGGAGGTGATTTGGAAGGGTTTCTTGACCGAGGACTCGATGATCATGACTTTGACGGTTTAGCGCAGGAAATGCTATTCACAAAGATCCACTCGATACCTATTGGCAATAGCAATGTGCGGTATTCCCTCTCAAAGGAACCAGCGCGCAAACACTCCAAAGTGTTTTGCGTACCAGGACCTCGCGTCAACATTGATACCGTAGAGCGCCAGCAGGTTCTGATTGGATTACAAGACCCAATGGAAAAGCGCCTCCAGCTCCTGACACTACATTTGCAATTCCAAATGACTCCCCGACCCCATGCAGCTCAGCTTATCAAACCAGCCTTCACATTTGGCCAACTCACAAAGGCACAGGATGTCATCGACTCTTGCAAGATCGTTGACGGCGACATATCTATGATTCTTATGCTCTCAGAGGCCAGTGATGGACAACGCAACCTAAGTATACAGGCTCCTTGGGGTCATTTCACCCCGATCACGCTGCCTAGCAAATTATCACTTGCGAATATGCGTACCCTTGCTTATCGTGGCAGCCTAATAAACAGGGAAATAGGTATCAGAAGAGCCATTACACCTCCCAGGGGAGAGATCGCAGGCATGCGACACACAAAACTACGTGGGCTTGTTGATATCATGAACGAAAATAGTACGCAACTACATCAAATAAGGATACAGCTTGAACCTAAATCTCCTCAAATCCGTAAGATCCTTGGGGTCCTTCGTTCCATTCTACCGTCACCATTCACGGATCATCTCCTGGCAGGCTGGTGGAGTATTATGACATGGGTTCGTGATCAAAGCTCTGACGTCGATAGTCTTGAATGGTCTGCCATCGTCATTCAAATTATTTCCGTGTACCTTGCTCTAGGGGTGCAAATCAAACCTGACATGCCTAACCCATCTCCACGTAAGAGGTCGAGAAGTTTTCTGAGATCCAGTAGTGGGGCGCGGGTCGACCTGGCTGACTGGGATGCAATGTGCCACATTGAAACCCCAGGCTCATTGACTCATCCACCATGGACGGAGACGAATGCGTGGCAGTGGATGTTGGAGGAGGATGATTCTGTTCTATCATTATTTAAGCCAAGTACCGAGTCCCCTGAGTCAGATTCCTTAACCCAGCACACAAAGAATGCATGGGCATACATGTCCTCCCATAATGTAGACGGCACTACTGCAGTACAGGAGTATCTACCAACCGTGCCGTCACTAGATCAGAACACCCGATTTCGTCATGCCCAAGAAATTTTCATGAGCTTACATCTTTTACTCGAGGAGCAAAAGCTTAATATTACAGTCCCCAGCACAAATTCACCTGGTTTAGTTGACTTGCGGGCTGTCCTGCTCCAGATAGCCAAGTGGATGGAATGGTCGCAATGGAAACAGCAATACGAGCTAGAAATGCCGTTTGACTGGCCAGATCATCAAAATGGCGTACAAACGATCACAGTTGCCTCGCTACCACCTGCACCTCCATACTGGAGTGTACTGGATTGGATTGAGAAGGGACTTTCTCGAGACAGCAAGTCGCAAACAGCGATACCTTCCATCAGCCCAGCTTTCATATCGTCACATCTTCCTCGTATAAAGATGTTTAACGATTTATTCCAAAAGCTTCAGTTGAACAAACAGTCACCCGCTTATTTTGTTGAATCAATGCATCAAAGTATGATCACAAATGTGGTTTTAGAGTCACTACCAGAAGCTGTTCTCGTTCCCCTCCGAGATGCGATCACCCAGTGCCAGCCGAACCCACCGTCAGAATGGTCTACAGGAATACTTAAATTGGTCGATAGAGCTGACGTTAACTCGATATTGTTGCCGATAAATGGCCATCGCAGTTACTCAACCAACTTGCTTGTAAGGACTCTTCATATACTAGTATCCTTGTGCTATCACTAACACTGTCCAGACCCCGACCCATAAAGCTTCGTGGGACTTCAACTCGCTCTGCCAGAACGTTATGGAATTTAACGATACACCCCCAGATGATGCTGCTGAAAGTGACAAGCAAGCTGTTATTAGGGCCATATTCAAAGACGACCGCCGCCTAGATGAGACCAAGATCATGCTCAATACAACGAAACCACGCTCTATACGGCTAGACCCACTCCCAGAATGGAGTGAGCCGTTCTACCTTGAACAGCAAAAGGAGGTGGTCACAAGACTTGCTACCAACACTCTGTCTATCCCGGCCGGGCGGGGACTCATGAATTATGGGCTCCGGTTTCCATTATTAACGCAGAAGTTCCACATGCATGGCTTCGTATTAAACTGTACGGTCAAGCCTCAAAATGTGACGGTAGGTGTTGACAAGTCGCTATTCACGGAGGAGAAAATTGCCTGGGCTTTCTTTCATTCTGGTGTCGCCGCTGGCTTATCGATCTCCCGAGACGCTAAAGGAATAGATACATCATGGATACTCTATAACAAACCAGGCAATGATCTCAATAACCGACACGCTGGGTTTTTGTTAGCACTAGGTCTTAATGGACATCTTAAAGACGTAGCGAAATGGGTTGCCTTTAAGTATCTAACGCCGAAGCATACCATGACTTCCATCGGATTACTCTTAGGACTTGCAGCATCCTACATTGGTACAATGGACTCGCTGATCACTCGGCTGTTATCCGTCCACGTCACCCGAATGCTCCCGAGGGGGGCAGCAGAGCTCAACCTCTCACCTCTCACACAGACAACAGGCATCATGGGCATTGGCTTACTCTACTGCAACAGCCAACACCGTCGCATGAGTGAGATCATGATGTCAGAAATTGAGCATATCGAAACAGAAGATGATGAAGAGCCCTTGCGTACGGAGTGCTACCGATTAGCAGCTGGCTTCGCCCTTGGCTTCATCAATCTAGGTAAAGGCACGGACTTGAAGGGGCTCCACGATATGCGCATCACGGAGAAGCTACTCACATTAGCCTCTGCCACAAAGAAAGTCGAGCAGGTTCACATTCTTGACAGGTCCAGTGCTGCTGCTGTTGTCGCCGTCGCTCTCATCTATATGAAGTCGGAGGATCACATAGTGGCGCGAAAAATCGATGTGCCAGATGCGACCTTGCAATTCGATTATATCCGCCCTGATATTCTCTTACTACGTACCGTCGCTAAACACCTGATATTATGGTCCGAGATTGAGCCAAGTCATGAGTGGATTCGCAGGAACCTACCTCGCCGGTATCATTACCGGGTGCAATCGCCAACAACCCAGTCATTTGACCACGAATCTCGCGGCCCACTCAATTCAACACATCTTCCTTTTCTCACTATTCTAGCCGGCCTCTGCTTTTCGTTAGCCTTACGCTATGCTGGTTCTAGCAATCTTATTGTTAGAGATCTATTGCTATCGTATTTTCACAGGTTCTATGCACAATGCAGAGACCCAAAGCCAAACTCTACCTTCGACGATAGGTGCGTCCAGGTAGCAGCTCGCATGTGTCTCGACGTCACGGCCCTATCCTGTGCGACTGTTATGGCAGGTACATGTGATCTACAAGTTCTCCGCATCCTAAGGTCTCTACATGGGCGCAACGATCCTGATACGTCGTATGGCTCACATATGGCAACTCACATGGCGATCGGTGTTCTGTCACTTGGCTGTGGGACACAGACCTTTAATACGTCAAATTTAGCTACCGCCTCGCTTCTCGTAGCCTTTTATCCCGTCTTTCCAGATAGCGTCCAAGATAACAAGAGTCATCTTCAAGCATTTCGTCACTTCTGGGTTCTAGCTACCGATCCACGGTGCTTAGTTACCAAAGATGTAGCAACGAACACACCAGTCAGTGTACCAGTATCAATTCATCTAAAGAATTCGTCAAGCCCAACAAGCGATGAGGTCCGCACGACCCCATGCCTCCTACCCCCTCTAAACGAGGTATCGAGTATACGAACGACATCTTCCGAGTTCTGGAACATAGGATTAGATTTCAATACTCATCCGGAATATATAGAATCATTCAGCCGTGCGCAGACACTTTCATTACGCCGGCGGCCTGTTAGCGACAGCCCGTTTGCGGCCACGATCATGGCTCTTGGTCGGGAAGACGGCGGCTCGAGTACCAACCCTGCCGAAAATACGTCCCAGCCGCTTGATTGGCTATTCAACTATGTACCAACTCTACAGAAGTTAACACACGCTGAACGTGGTTTAGTTCTTGACCGGAGCATTGGTGGGCCCGATGTCGGTGATGCCGCAGGAACCGTAGTTGACACTCGGCTAGTCCTCGAGGAGGCTATCAATAATCCTAATCGAGATGACATGCTAGGGTTGAGAGGATTATTTGAATGGGTTGAATGGAGAGCAGGAAGGGCACAAGAGCGACAGAACCGCGAGCAGGGCTTCGAGCAGAAGGCAGAGAGGCCCTCAGACCAAACTAGTTGGTCAAACGACGGCTGGCTGAGGGAAAGTGTTATTGAGGGTCTAAAGGGCGGCGTTTGGCTTGCGGGTAAAGAGTAAGATATCGGCATTTTCTTACGAGTACCCATGAACATGATGATAAAGCAGAGATAGATTTTGTTAGGACCAAAGGAGGGACATGGTCTAAGTAATTACGCCAATAAATTTATGAGAGCCACGAAATTATCAACACAGAATTAGGTCTATTACGGCCTTCAAAAAGCAAAGAGAAATAGCTCTAAGTTCGTGTAAGAAGACAATCCGACACCCATTCAGACAGAAAAGCGACGATGGGGATAGTATCTATTGGCCGTTACCACTTCTAGTTATATCAGAGCAAAGGCATTGTTCAATCACCCCTATGGTATACAAGTATAACAAAGACATATAATTTTTTCAATACAAACAATATCTTAGTTTCTAGTGTCTATTTAAACAAAGAAGCCACAGCTCGAGCCTCTAATATAAATAAGTATACTCATACCGTTTCTACACAGCACTGTCTAGACTACTACACTCTCTAAAGCCACCAATAACGCATATTACCAGAAACCGCGCAATATGGCCGACAGAAATGATTGCACAACACACCATCTGGATTTCCCCGATCCCGAGGGTGCGGAATTTCCTCAGCCTCGAGCATACGATGCTGAAGAGCTGCTCCAGCCATTGACCGATATTCTTGACAGCGCTAGTTTAAACGCCAGGCAAAAAGGTTCCATCTACGAATTCGTCACGGACTATGTGATAGCGGACACTGGAAAAATGACAGCGCAGGAGGCACGTGATATTATCGAGGTCTTGCTCGTGCGGATCGATGATTACTTCTTCAAAGGCGGGCTCACCCAAGGTCCAATTCGACTGATACGGTTAAGAGTCCTTGATGAGTCGCGATACTTGCTTAACGGGTTTTACCTGCCGCCGACACAGTATTACACTGGACGCATTGTCATTTATCTCCGGGATTATATTAGCGGCCGTCGACGGGCCACCAGTGACATTCTTACTACTCTAGTCCATGAGTTAGCGCACGCCTACTGCGGTATCTTCTTCAACTTCTGCCCCGTGAACAACAACAGGGACATCGTCATGGCTAACGGAGGACACGGTATTCTTTGGCAGCAGGTGTATCAGGCTATGTATACGCACATGCGCACGTGGGATCCACGTCTCGCGAGAGTCGGTATTCGGACGCCCCCAGCGGTTCCTTTCCCTTTCGTTAGGTCTTACTACGACTTTATGTCACTCAACCCCCGTTTTCGGAATGCGTGGGACGTCACAGACCTCGAGCCCTGGGAGCCGAGGCTGTTGCCAAACCCGCGGTGGCATTGGCGACCAGCACGCAAGGAGATGTTCAAGAGAGCACTTCTTCGGATGACGTTCGAGGGCTATCCCCATTTCCTCTCAACACGGGTAATCACGCCACTGGTCGCATACAGGCTTTACCGGGCATACAAGTATCTCGAAGTCCTCACTCGGGGAGTCATAGTAGCATCTACCTTCTTATCCGTCGTTGCGGCCATTTGGGGCTTCTGGCAGACTACTTCAGGCTTGAGGCAAGATACCCTCATAGTCTGGGACCTTGGCAAGCGAGTGGCGTCTTCGGAGCTCAGCGTTTCGGAGGCCTTGGTCCAAGCCGCGATTTTGACCGACTCATTCTCGAGGTCCTCCTTACCGAAATCAGCCCAGCTAGTTATTTCTATAAGCTTTCTTTTATCTGTAAGCTTCATCGCCCTCAAGGCTTTAACTCAAGCTTTAATCCCCTTCAGCGCCTGAGGAGCTCAAGAATCGAATTTCATGGGTAAGTGGCCAAAGTTCCTAGAAAGAAGACGCTTACTCGCACATTTTACAGGTTTTTGCTTTTGTAATAGCGTAAAACTTCCTTAGAAACAACTCAGTTTCTAAGGGACTACCTATTGTTTAATTAATGTGTTTCCCGAGAAAGGCAGGTACTGTTTAGAATTATACAGCGCGTTTGTTTGTTTAAGGTACGTAATTAAAAAAAAAAGTTAACGATAATTATATCACATTGTGTATAGTTCCAAAAAAATAATCCTAAGGTATAGCTAAAAAAAAATAATCTGTAAGGTATGTTTATATATATAGACTGCATGCTAGCTTGAATTAAGGGGTAAAATTATATGCTAATAATTATAGCAGTAGCTGGTTTACAACTCATAGGATAATAGGTAGCAAAGGGGAGGAGGATCTGAACTCGAACTGGTGTGCTTTAGGTACATCGCCAGAGGCGAAGTTTGAAAAAAAAAAAAAAGAATCATTTTTCCCCCTGTAACCCTCTTTTGCTTGTCGCCCCGGTATAGTTGCCATCCCCGCCCAGCCTAGAGTCCTCAGTTTTTACACCAGCGGCTCTAGCTACTGCGCGCCCTTAGGTTTCCCTGGGTATTTGTTTGCCGGCATCATTCCACCTGCCGTCGCGTTACGGTGGTACCGAGTCTGAGAATAACCTGTGACTAGCGGATCTTGGAGGTCGTCACCTCTAACCACTACGCCACCTTGGCTTCTGCTGGTGCTAGGAATACGAGTTAAGGCGGCCTATTAGGCACTGGCAGTTGTGCGCGTTGCTGAGGGTACCCGTGTAATCAGACGCATAATCATAGTTGCTTAGGCGACGATTCACGGTTTTTACTACAAGTACCTTGTACCCTAATATCCTATTTTGATACAAAACATCAAATGCACTCAATGGACAATTCTATGCTTATTGCGCTTCAGTTAAGAAAGGTATATAAAAAAGTTGCCGTTTTCTCTTCGACTATCCTAGAGTTCTCAACCTCTCCTTACAGCCCCCACGTATTAACAATACATAGCTAATTAGAAACTAACAATGGATTGTAGAAAGGGATTTGGTATTGATTTTGCTTCTAATGTGGTCAGGGACAAAAACAGCTTTGTTTGGAACTGGTAACCCGCAATACCAGATAAGGCATCTACAACTAGCCTGTTAAAATAGAGATACATACCAACAAAGTGTGGAATATATTACAGCACACAGCACACAGACCAGACATTGGCAACATGGGGATTTCGCTTCCTAGATGATGTAGCTCCGTGTCGTTATGTATAAAATATTAATTAATATATGTCCTTAGATGCTTACCGTAGATTAGGACATCCGTAGTCTACCTATAGACATTGCCCATCCGCCCTTCTACATATTAGATTGAAATCAATACCCTGAAATCATCTGCTAGTTCTCGTAGACAATTCATTCCCCCGTAGGCTTAGTGTATTCAAGAGGAGACACTTCGTTTTAGTATATCTATTTGGAGAGATTAAAGACATATCAGGCCACGTTCTTGGTGCTAAGATGAAGAGTTAACTAGCCTCCGCGCCACGACAATTCCCCCAAAGCGGGGTACCAACGCCATGGCAACTTGATCTTGGGGAAAGCTCTAGTTTGACAGGGAAGGTAGATCTAGTACTTAATATTCTAGACTCCTCTCCGAGCTTGGAAAACAACTAGTATAAGTAACAAGATGGCTCTAAAATGAAACTACTTTAACTCTTCTATGTTAGTGCAGAGCTCAGCAGTCAGATACGTAGGATGCAGTCACGGGAAGATGCACTAAACTAAAACTCCGCAGTTTAACCCGCGGAGCTGCAACGTGCCACGCACATGTACGAAAGGGGTAGTGAGATATGGAGATCTATCTCGCTCTTCCCCGCACCCTTGGTTTATTCCCGAAGTGCGGAGAGGGCGGGGATAAGAATCTAGCGTGGGGGTCACCTGGATCGACTATTGGGGAACCACGTCACGCTATTTTGGCACTCACCTTCTTCTGTCTTTTTGTCTTATGGATCCTATGACTGATGGATATCCTACTCTACAGCACGAGACATAAGTACTGTAGCAGTGTACTGCAGTGTGAACACCACAACGATGGGGCCATTTGTGGGCTTGATGGAATACGTCAAGCTACACTAGGTAGGTAGTTGTCGGGACTTTGCCGATTTTGTGTGTTATAGGATATTCTAGTCGTGCCAACATGCTATGTTCTTTGGTTTCGGCTTACTGAGTAGATAAAACTTGGAGATCTAGCCTCGCGACTAAAGCGAGATAACTTGACGCGAAGTGGTCATGTCGGGGTAGTTCCACGTGTAGCGTTCCTCCTCACCATCTGAATTTTTTTTCAGGTCCAGCTCTCTTGGCTTCGTCTAAGTTCCCTTGGTTCGGTAAGGAGCTTCATTTGCTGGTAATTTAGGAGGCTCTAGGAAGTAGTCTAACTCACTTGGCAACGGTTAGCGCTATACGGGGTGCAGTATAGTCCATGATGTCGGTTCCGTGGGCAAGGAACCTGGAGCTCGTGGTGTACGTAATTGCGGTGTACCTCCACGTAGCACGACCGGGATAGGTACGTATGATCATTCGTATGATCATTCGAGTGTATGTATCTAGGTATGACCTCAGTGACGGGGCTCTCGCGCTCTGTAATTGAATAGCAACGGGTACCGGCTTCGTGTCGTGGAGCTATCTTACTATTTTATGATTATGATCACCCAGAGCGTAGCGTAGCTTTATGTGTTTTGCTTTATTGAGTATGAGTACGCTTATGAGTTTGCCGTTGAACACACTCATTTAAATATGAAGGGTAGAAATAAGAACAACTTGATAATTGAGTTGTTAGCTAATGTTATGAACTGTCTCCATGTCTACTTGACTTCATGATATCTAAAATGATAGACTATGACGCTCAGACAAGTAACTCATAGTCCCTATTAAAGTTCCTAATTTATAATGTCCGCCGTACCCTCACTACTGTACGATGGATGTGCTGTCGGAGTGCACGTATTCCGACTACTACCGTAGCACTGGACTGGGACGGCGTAGACCCGGAGTTTCCGAATTTATATTCTCTAGCTGTGCTGGGCACTAGAGCTAGAGAGAGACCAAACCCTGATCCTGTGCCTCGGCAATTCGGTGGGGGAACAATGGCGGGGGGCCATGGGGAAGCGTGGGGGAGCGCTAGGCAAATCGCGGAGTAAGAACCCATATCGTGAGAAGACTACTTATAGTAGTTGACCAGTCCGTCTCAAGAGAGGATATGAGAAAGGGTCATCCAGCGGGCGAGGCTGCACCAGGACAACACAAAGTTCTGAGAGAAGGAAAAGATACGACAGGAAAATAAAACGTCGGAAAAAAAAGAGAAGGAAAATCGCATCATAGAAGACATATATAATGGGTACGACGATGAAGGACATGGATAGCAGCGTCTACCTCGAGGAAGATGCTGTGAAGACATCAGAGGCATCTGCCTCCAATGCTGCGAAGCATGGCGACAGGGCGATGCAGCTCGTTGGTGAAGAGAGGGTGGTTCTCACAGAGGAAGATGTACGTGTTATCCCCTTTTCTGATTCTTTTGATGCTGTCGATACATACATACGCATACACATACATACCTTCAACATCTCAACTCATACCTCACTCACTCTTCTATCACTTACTCACTAACTCACTTACTTACACACTTACACACTTACACACTTACCCCCTGATTACTCACTAATGACCTTAAAAAACAGAACAAGCGCATCAGGCAGAAGACGGACAAGGTGATCCTCGTGATCCTCGTCTGGGTGTACTTCCTGCAGATCCTAGACAAATCAGTTCTCGGCTACGCGGCGACGTTCGGGCTCGTGACGGACACGGGGCTCACGGGG
>JAPESX010001200.1:0-10971 GCA_029590615.1 Nemania bipapillata | reverse complement strand
ATTCTATCTTTTCAATTTAATTTTAAAATTTCTATACCTTTGGATCTTAAGGYAGAAACCCTCGACCAAAAATAGCTGATTGCGTTGCTGGCGAAATGGTAGCAATCGAATTATGAGTGACCTATTTAGCGGTCCCGCCAAGGGATGTTGTAGCAAGGATGACCCATCGTAGTGGTTAGCAACGAGTATTTGCCTCTCTTGACAACTGATTACGCTCGAGACTAGAAAGATTGAATCTATTGATAATTCTGTTTATATTCTTGCTTCGGACTTAGTAGCATCAGGAAGGCAGGTTATCCGCTGTATTCTAGAATCTAGGAGGGTATATTTTCATGTAGATCTTCTAATACTCCAATTAATATTTACTTTCCCAGCCCCTTTTCTAAATCCTCTTCTTTCTCCTTTTTCCTTTTTAAGAATGGAAACAGAGTCGATAGTCTTGTTTCTTTCTTGCCTCGAGTTTGCACAACTTCAGTGTCAACCTGTTTCCCGCCTTCTACTGAATTGTCCTTGTCCAAATCATTCGCAGGATTCAAACTTGGTACCGCCGAGCCCGTATTCGTAAGTGTGCTACCGCTGACGTCTCTTTCCCCTTTCCACGGTAGCAGACCGATACCGATACTTGCCACAACCTCCTGCGTAGAATACTCTCTTCTGCGCAGAGGCACATTTGGAGTGTTCCAGTTGTCCTCAGTCTGGATCGTGATCCTTCGTTCATTTTCGTCACTACCACTTCTATAATCCTCTACCTTTTCTTTGCTTCTGAACCGCCTTGGTGCCAGTTTCAACGCTAGGCCCGTCAACTTTTCCTTTAGAAACATTGCTGACATCAACTGAGCTCGACGAAGGGGGTAATCCCGACGCGGTCCATAGCCCCATTCAAAGACCTCCTGGCCGAAAGCAGCCAAACCTGCAGCTGGATGTAGCATGGCTTGATCCGTAAATTCCAAGTTGAAATTTGGGCTTGGCTGATAGGATAATCTCTCGCTGTCCTCGTAGGGCGGATACTTCCACAACATTCTGATAAAAGGGATCTTGGTGTGGAAAAGCCACCGACCGAAGAGCGGTGCGTATCTAGGACCAAATTCGGAGCTTTGACTTGTTGATTGCTCGAAAATTGCAGACTGCCCGCCTTGGTGACCACCATGCATAGTATTGAAAGTAGGGTGGCGGGTTGTTCCGGAATTAGAGGCTTCATGACGTCCAGTCCCTCGTAGTATCGATATGATGTGGTTAATACGTTGAACAAAACGGGAGATCAGTGTATGCCGGAAAACAATTGCTATGAGGATTATTACCACCGAAGAAATACCGACTACCGGGGGTAAGTCAAGGTTAGCTGCAATATTGACAGAGCCAAGTAAATAAATAAAGAGAGGGCGCACAAATAAGGCCAAAAGCTTCCTTCAATGGCCAGTTTACCTGGCCCGTATTTGGATCGTGTGGGAAACCATTAATTTGGATTGCAAAGACGCTTGAGATGAAGGACAGGGGAAGCTGATGCAGTGTCAGTACTTATCACGTCACTGTAGGCAATCCAAAGCACTCACAAAAAGGACGGTGACTATCGTAAAGACCATCGTAATCTAGATCCATGGAATCCTAGTTAGTATTTTCCGAGCTAATATATCACTCGATAGCACCGTAGAAAACCTTACATCGCTCTGCCGCTGAGTGTGTTCGGAAGCTTCACGAGCAAACCTTGCTTCCCAAGCATTAGCATGCCTCTGCTTGCGATCTAGAAGTCCCTTGATCTAGGACAAAGCATGTTAGTTATATGTTCTGTCATTGACTATGTCATGACAATAGAAACGAACCTCCATTTGGACTTTCTCGGCGTACACATCCATCTCCTTGATAATTTTAATATTAGTCCTAACTAGATTTATATTTGCCTTGGCTTGGCTTAGAGACTTGGACTTTAGTCTCAAAGCGGGTTGGTCAGCAGATTGAGCAATATGTGTAGTCGTTGATTTGTCTCCAGCTCCATTTCGGGTTGATTGGGGTGTCTGTCTCTCACCATAGGGGCTGAGGAACCCAGACGGGGCAGTAGTATCTCTAGTAATTGTCGGGCTGTGGTGGGACGGCTTTGGGTTGTCTAGAATATGGTTGTCTTTGTCTACCTCGTCTTCATGTGGCTTGTCGGATAATAACTCTATAAACGTATTGAGGACTTCTTCCTGCTTCATGAAGACTTGGTGTATAGTTTTGAGCTCGTCTTGTATATCAAGAATCTCTGTCAATAAGTGTGTCTCAATAGAGAACTGGAACAACTCATTAGTCAAGTTAGCACGTTCTTGTTGCTTGATACCCTCTTTATGCAACTCCATCACGACAGAGTTGAAATGGTCGAACTGCAGAGCCTGCTCCTCGGCCTACACACGTGTGAGTAAGGAAAATGATTAGAAAAGGAGTTAAGAGACATGAACTCTCACAATAATAGTAATACTAGACTGGAAACATTCATATAGTGTAGCATCATGAGGGCCTTTGCGATGTAAGAAGTCGATGGAGCATCGCACGATCGAATTAACAAGGTCCAGGGGGCCCTCAATAACAGGCCGATCGTTATTTGCCATCAGTTTATGCTCCATCAAGTATCGCACAAGGTTGTATTCCTCAGTTGGTTCCCATGTGTTCGGAAGGCTCGTGATCACAGTTTGTTCGTCGTCGTCTACAATCCAAAGCCAAAGCTGGTCAATCATGAGGAGCGGGTAGCTGTTGTCGTCTATGGGCCCGCCTGATGGTTGCTGTGGCGATTGTTCCTGAATGGTTATCTTCTTGCTATGTTGCTTCACGAACCATTTGAATATAACCTGAGTATTATCTCGGTTCTCCGTGTCGTCCAACATGTGATAAGTGAATTGATCTAATGTTCGACGGCAATGCAACGGGAATTTATCGTCACGAAAGTAAGCCCTTATGAGGCTAGGGGTCTCGTCAGTATCTTGGCAAGATGAGCTCTTCATTTCCGAACTTAATTTTTTACGATTCTTGTGCGTTTCGAATCCAAACACCGGCATCTAGACAGTCAGCTATTAACCTTCCCTCTTAGCAAAGCGTGTTCCACAAACTTACAAACAAGGCAGTTACTGGTCTCTCAGTGGTAACTAGAGGATTGGTAAGTGATGGAGGAGAAAGGTGAGTTCGCCGCGTGCGAGGCTCGCAGGACTGACATGGTTAGACATGACGTATCATTTATCAATACTATATTGAACCTACCTGGTGATATCTGAAAACGCCTGGAGTAATGTGGCGATCGAATGGTGCCGGCCCTAAGAAAATGAAATCACGTGTTAAATTATTATAATAACTAAAGTTATTGGGATGGTTGACAAACCACGGTGCCGGTGCTGGCCAGTAGATTTGTCAATTCGCCGCAGCTGCTGAACAAATACATCCTGACATGTACTCAAGTTAGTCACTTCAGTTCTAGTCAGGATGATTGCTTACAGAGTTTACTAACGTGCACCCATTTTTCCTATAGAGTAGTGTTAATTAGTACGACCTTGCGCTGAATCATGAGGCGACGAGCAGACCACTCACATTGTTCGCGGGTAGATGAATCCATCGGCATGTGGCCTGTTTCCCCTTGGCGTTGCCGAATTTTCTGGAAAACAGTTTCTGAACTCCGTACCGCTGATCGTAGATCACCGTATGGACGCTAGGTCGTTGTCGAAATAGAAAATCCTTGCTAGAGTCTTCGGTTATGTAAAATTGGGTAAGAAAGGCTTCGGACTTTCTACAAACAGAGTCCTGATCCGCTGTGACGGGCACTGATGCCATTAAATCCTGGATAGTCTCAGGTCGCGCCGCTCGAACTCCATCGAGCAAGAATTGCGGGCCTCTCAAATCCCGAATCCAGCCGTGGTGATCCTCCCATGCGTATTCCCACGCCGACATGCCCATATTATCCTTTAGATCATCAGGGCACTGGTTCTCATTCAAGGCAGAGAGCAATTTCTTGATCATTATCTTGAAGGGTTCTCGGTGGTTCCCTGACGGGTTGTCGTCGATAGCCTTTATAATAAGATAACCACCCCCCTCACGGGCCACCCCCTCGCGAGCCACCTACCAAATAAACCAGCCTTTTTAATATAAAGCTAATAATATAATATAGCAATTAATATAATTGCTTATAAATTTAAAAAGTAACTAAAATTGTTTTTTAGCCGGCTTATTAGTTAAAAAAATTATAGAATAATCGGCGACTGCTGTAAAAAAAAAAAAAAAAACGAAATAAGTTTTAATTTAACCGTGTTTATCGACACGTTGTTCAAAACGTTAGGCAAAGGTTTCCTTGTCGTTAGCTTACCCGCCTATCTAATAAGCAAGGGGCGAAAATGAAATCATCACCACCCCGGGCTTCTGATTCCTAGAGGTGCCATATAAAATAACCAAAAGAAGGAGTTATGTGATTTATAGAAGCTACTTTCAAGGCTGAAAGAGTTTATTTTAATAGATAATGAACTTCGCATGCGCTTATAGCGTCTTGTACTAATACATAACGCGGATATTAAACTCATGCTTATCAACTTTTATGTTCATCCTTAAAGTTGAGAGTCTGTTGATCTCAGATGAGTTTCTACTTGGTTTAGGTTCAAGACTATGGCTAGGGTTATATCGCCACAAGAATATCAATAATCTAGGAAAGTAGAGAAAAACTCATCACCAAGAGATTCAGACTCTGACTCTGAGTCCTCGATAACCGTCTTGCCATCCTCATCCCACGCCATGTCATCGTCCAATTCCATAATCTTGCCAGTCAAGACATCTAATGATCGTATTTCGAATTGTGGAAGCGTATGAGTCAACACCCTCATAATTTTAGGGGACACCATTCGGGCTGCGAGAGCTTGGGCTTGTTCTTCTATATCAGCTTTGAGTTGAAGTAGTCCTCCAGCTGGGGAACCGCATCGCCTAGAGTGAGATGCACACGTCATTCCTGGCTCGCTTGCAATTATACTCAAGTTAACTACCACGGCGCTCAAGCGTAGACTTTTGTCGCTATCTCGGGGTATCAAAACATCGGGGCAGATGCTACGCATGCGTAAGTGAAGGGTTTGAAGAGTAGGAAGAAGAGCGCTAATAGTAGGGCAGATATGAAAGCTTTTCCCTTGCTCTCCTGATGAGCTCAGAAGGCTGGCGGATAGGTCAAGCACTAGAACGCTTAGATTCTCCACCGATAAGAGGCCTTGCATCGCAGGTAGAGATAGATACTCCTCAGGATCGTTAAAGGTGCTAGTAGTTCGGGGGCTCCGTGCTCGTATGCGCAGGGTACGAAGCCTGGGAGAGTTCTGCATTATAACGGCAAGCTGGGAGAGATCGCTATTTAGGACATCTCTCCAGGTCGTGAACGGGATACCGCTGGAAGCGCTCCGCCCATATGCGCTTGCTTGAGAGTCGAACGCGATGTTGTGGTAATGACGATATCCCCTTAGTTCTAGGTCTAGGGTTTCCAAGCTGTATTCAAGAGGAAATGGCCCATTTATGGCCCCGGAGGCTATCAGGCTTCGCAGTGTGTCTTGAGAGAATGAGATGCATTTGAAGCACGCGGGAAGAGCGAATTCTAACCACCGTTTGCAGACCGTAAGACGGCCTAAATCCTTGCGGAAAAAAGAGGAGCCAATATAGTCAAAGATTTGTGCTAGAGTCTCAGGAGGTAACTGTAGAAGAGACATTCTCGAGACTAAGGAACACGGGTTGTAGCAGATGGCTGAGATAGAAGAGGTGAGTGTATCAATCGTGACGCTTAAATCCAGTGGTGTCGTTGGTCAAGTATCTACCTAGAAATCACTTTTGATTTTGATTGGTTTATTCTATTGAGGGCTACTGCACGCTAAGTGCGGGGCTTCGGGAGCCATAGTGGATGGGCGGGGGAGGGGTCAACTATCCCTTCCTTCCCTTCCTAGTACAACGTTAATTTCGTATCGAATGAGTAATTGGGAATCCTAGGTATTGGCTATGAGATATCTAGAAGCCTAAGTACATACAATTAAAGGACTAGGATTATTTCACGACCTGCACGTTGACCTTACTACGCTTTACTCCACTTAAATGAATCGATCTTCTCCAGTACTTAGGTACCTAGGTATTTAAATTCAACTAGAAGAGACTAAGAACAATGATAGAAAGACTACTGTGCACGGCATATAGATAGCCTTAGAATACCCCTTTTATTTATTTTCCACTGATAGGAGAATTAACAGTTTGAAAGTCTTGTCATATAGGTCCATATTGTGCTGTTTAGTCGATATTCACTTTTGCTATTCAGCATGTATACGAATATAGCGACTAATACATCTTATGGGAACTTAGGGGTAAGCCCCTTATCCTCTCACCCTTTAGCAAAACCTCGAAGTATGAAAGAAAAAATTGCATCATATTACGGTCCTAGAGTAAACAGAATAATCGACTGTTGTCTCCTCAAGTCTCTTAAATGAGTTGAGAGCTTATTTGCTCTTATATTTGTAGCTAAATCTAATACCGACTTAACTATCTTACTAAAGACTAGGGATTCAGTTTCCCTCAATACACCAGCGGTATATAATCTGGATATACCGACAAGATAGCGAATACATTCTATTTGGGAATCAGGTTTAAAATACGTAGAACAGCACACATGAGGTAGAACGAGAAAAGCCGGGGCCAAACTCACTGGCTACAGTTCATCAGTTTAAAGTAGGGACACTCTTTGTTGCGGCAATGTAGATATTCATCCGCTTGCCAACCACACTCATTGCATGTTGGAAAAGTCTCTAGCTTCCCGCAGTTAACGGTGCCGGTGGGTTGCGAGTAGGTAGTCATTATTGGGGTATTTGAAGTATCGATGCTGAGCGAACTACGTGATGAGGGAATTGCAGAGAAWNCTATGTCCTTGSTGATATATGCCTCGTTGTCTATATCGTGGGTCGAGCCATGCTGTTGGCCTGCCAGTGCCGATCTTTGCTCTACGAAAGAGCCAATACCCAAGGTCTTCTTCTCAGCTCTCTTTCTCTCAACTTGAGAAGACTTTGAAAGCAAATGATCTAATACAGACTGGGAGATCTCCCGAAGGAGTCTCGACTTCGTGTCGCTCCATTCACCCGCACGGATAGGGTGTTCCGTGACAATGCAGTACTCGCCAAAATCAACACCGTTCCGGCTGCGAATGGGCACGCCGACATAACCTCGAATAGAAGATCCTAATAAAACGCAGGAGTCCTCTGATAGGTAGGGGTCGGTGCGGATATCAGGAATCACATTCACAGGTAAATCGGCGTCACAGTCATCCTTGGCGGGCTTAACCGTATTTAAGAATCGCTGACAAATCCCGTTACGTCGCGGGATAGCTGTACCCCGAAGCCAGAATGGCTCGTAAGGAGTTTCATTGCAGCTACTATCGGGGCGCAAAGATGATGTCTGGGTTGCTTCTGCGATGGTGTATTGATGTGCCTGGTCGAAAAGGGATATAAAAGCACGGGAGGCCCCCGTGCGACAAGCTCCTAATTGGGCGAGCGCAGTTAGGATTGGATCCGCTGTGGTGGAAAGTTCCAAGGTGGGAACCAGCTCGCCCGTCTCGTTGTACTTAATATCTAATAACAAAGTCGGGTCATGTCTGCATAGATGTAGTTAGTTTAGAGTCATATCGCTGATAGAGAACTACCCAGTAGCCAACGAGATTGACAGACCGGAATGTTTCGCGCTCTCTCGCAGATTCTGATATGTTACCAGTCGCCATGCTGGTGGCCGTGATCGCGAACGAAAGACGAAAAAGAGGCGCATGGATGAACACCTAAATGACTAACTTGCCGGGAGCTGGCGACACAAGAGCACGATGTTTGTATCCTGCTGATCCTAAAACGCTGCGACGAAGCAGGAGCCTTCCTGTCTGCGGCGACTTTAGAGATCATCCTTGTGTACGGTGTTTGCGATGCTCTAGCAGGCACCACAAGGACAAGACGATCGGGCAGCCTAAAGGGTGGTAGAATCTAGGCCGGTCTCGATTGTATTTAGTCTCGTTTCTAGCTGAAGTATAACAGTTGCGCATGCTATGCTCGGCTGGAAGTGGTAGCGGCGCAATCTCTCCGCTCACGAGTCAACCCGCCTGGAAATGACATATATATGTCTACATTGTGATCCATATGACTGCATGATTAGAGAATAGTGGGATATCTTCCTGGTTCTTTGCACTGCGTTCTTGCGGTTCGTACCACGCATAGCTTATCCTGGAGTCAGCTTAACCAAATGCTTATTTGGAACGATCAAGTGCTATCGGGAGAGGCGTCTGAGCAAGTATTGTTGACTTGTGAAAGGCGAAGCTTAATATCAGCTTTGGGAAATGAGGGGTTAGGATAAGGGCCGTTTAACTCTGACACAGACTCTGACATATCGAGTTGATGGACTACGGAATAGCCTTGAGGTGATAATACCAACTGTAGGAATATAGATGCAGAGCTGCACGTACTTGTAATTGGCGCTGTGAAGATTCTAGAGAAAGTCTTCTAGGTGAGTGGGAGGGGACAGAGGCTAACTAGGCATACTCGCCCAGGCTAATAAGCCAAGGGTCAGCACTGCTCCTGCCCACGTTAGAGGCGTGTAGGTATAGCCATGTACCCGCCATCTGCCACCCGTTATTACAGCACCCCCAGAAGACATAGCGACTCCGGCACACACAACCCAGCACCTGTTGGTACTTTAGATATTGGAAGAGAGCTAGCTAAATTATACGCCTAAAGACGGGATCAGTCGTGAGGCGTCTAGCGGGAACTTCAAAGACCAAAATGCACGCCAAGAAAGCCCCTACCTAGCGTGCCTATGCTAGCTTTATTTATATACCGTAGAGGCTTCTTTTTAAGTAAGAAGTCGATGAGCATGTCTACAACTCGAACGAAACATCTAGAGTCAATCCTATAATGAACTTTGTGGACATATCGTCTTCGCCGACTCCGCTTTTGTTGTCCACCTTCGTCAAACAGCTGTAACACTACGGCATACCTACATGGCAGGTACTCATCCTATTTCAGGAGACAGCAAGTAGTAGACGTGCCCCTCCCGAGCGTAGCGATAGGCTTGCGCACTTGTTCGTTTCGGTTTGTCTTCACGCTCGATACGATGTTGTATGTTTGCCAATAGTGCGAGGAGCGTTAGGTTAAGAGAAGGGACAGGGATTAGAGCCCTAAACAGCGGTCAACGCTGCGTTATTGACAGCTTCCCTTTCCTCGACCATACTACAAGGTAAGTAAGCTAGATTACTGAACGAAAAGAGGAACTTGGACTTGGGAATTTCAACCTAGGTGTACTAGCTGATAGGTGAAAATCATATAGCGCTGTTGAGAACGGAACGGGACCCTAGAGAACAGATGTGCGCTGCCAGTTGGCTTGGAAAGCCTGGCGGACGCTTTAAATTACCCCGTTCGCCCTGAGATTTTGTATAGTAGGCCGCCAGTGCTGGGATGATTCCGATCGACCTGCGTGTCAAGCTTAATAAGAGTTTTTGGCTGGTTCGACAGAAGCTTGAAAGATTTGCGTGGTACTTACTCACTCCAGTGCTCGCGAGAATATAGCTGATCGAGAGGTAGTGAATGTGTGGCCATCGACTGTCACTCTTACTGTCAATGCTGTCCTCGTACTTAGATAGTTGCTCATTCATCTCCCGGTTTTCCGCAACTAAGGCTATATAAATCACAGTGGCTACGTCATCGAGCTACTCTCGTTGGGCCCCACTACGGTGCCCCGCCAAGTACCGTCCTCGTAGCGGGCACGGGACAACGTTGTTTGGATCGGACTGAGACGGAAATTTGCAGCGTGGTGAAGTGGGAGTTAAATATCGCTAGTTAAAAATAGCTAAGATCGCATACGATTAGTTGACAAACTAACTATCAACGCAACGCCCTTCGGTGAGGCGCCAAACATGTCTTCTCAAACAAAACACTTCTTACAGTTCGCCGCCTTATGAAGAGCCCCTTACATCCCAATACCTAGATAGTATACCGAAGTGCAGATAGTCCAACGGCTCTGTTCTGCCTGGATTTCATCTTTGAGCAGAAACTGTTGATTGGCCTAGATACCCCAAGTTATATAGAAATCATCATTATGATTTCTTTGTATGTCATCGGCAAATTCGGGAAGGGTATTGGTACCCATAGCTACTTAACTGACTTGACGCCGCATGCAATTAGAAAAATATACAGGCACCAACTGCCGTTGCTTTCTTCTTCTCAGGGCTCGGATTACAAAGTCACTCGATACCTCGAAAATAGACGACTGCAATTTGCTCAATAGAGACAAACCTCATCTACATTTGATTTTTGGGGTAGTAAGTACCCAGGTAATCAGCTTCACTTCACCCTTTTGAAAAGGTAGCAAAAAACATATCTCCCATTATGAGCCAGGCTAGACATAATACCTGACTATCTAAATTCCTAAAGACCTTTCTTCGGAAAACTCCATAGCAACTACCTTCCCCGAATGAGCGAAAATGACCACACGAGACCCAAACACTGCTACCGCATCCCAGCTGGCTCGAAAGTCCACTGGTAACCAAAGTAGATTCCTCCCGTCTAAACGTATCCAGGAGCAATCATTGTTGATTCCATACCCTAGGAGTAGCTGTTGATTATCACCAAGCGAGAACTGAATAAGGCGCATAGAATGTCGCTCGCTCGTTGTAGATTCTTCTCCAGGTATCGGCTGGACGAAGTCGTAGAGAGGAATAGAGCCAGCCCGAGTAAGCAAAAATTGGCTGTCTAGGCTGGAAGATAGTTTCTGTATAGGAACATGAAGATGTAAGGACCTGATACGGTTACGCGCAGCAAGCGACCAAAGCCGGACTGTTTTATTTTCCGACAATGACGCTATAAACATACCGTCGGGCGAGAACGTGACCGAGCTAACCCAGCGAGTATGGCTGTCGAAAGTGTGCAAATGCTTGCCTGCACTAGCCGACCAAGACCAAAGCCGGACTGTTTTATCCTCCGACGCTGACGCTAT
>JAPESX010000120.1:0-28093 GCA_029590615.1 Nemania bipapillata | reverse complement strand
TGCCGAGGCTCGCGAGACTGGTGCTCAGCGGCGGCATCGTCTTCTCCATGTACGAGAAGAGCATGGAGCTCATGAATCACCTAGATCCGGAGAAGAAATATTTATAGAACGAGCGTTGCTCGCGATGCGAGAGCATCTAGCAGAAATGTGTATACGTTTTAGATACCCAGGAAAAAAAGCAATACGGGCGTGGCATGTTGTGGCATGTATTATACTACCAGTCATTTGAGCAGGACAATAAATGGTATTTTACAGTGTAGACTAGAGCTGAGCCGAACTGAGTCGAGTTAATTGGGTATCTTCCCATTCCATCATCCGTGTGACCCTCGAGGTTGTCTACCATCCGACAGATGTTTTTCGTTTCCTATACATACATTGGGCCTTTTATGGTCCCCTACCTATATCATACACATGATTGCTGAGTTCGTGATTGCTTTGGTTTTTTCTTTTCGTTTCTTTTCGGGGGTTTTTTTTATTGTAGCCGTACAAGCCCCTTTATTCTCAACAATATTCTCTCTAAGAAGGTCCGATTCGGGGCTTCTTCGAGCTCTTTTAACAGGTTGGTAAAATAGTTTGGGTTGCTCTTAGGCTGGAGTAGCGAGCCCGTGATGGGATACTATGGTCGCATCGAGTGTTTGTCAGTTTTTTTTCTTCTTTTCCTTCTTCTTCTTCTCTTCTGCTCTTTCTGTCCATAGCGCGAGCATGTGGTGGATGTGCACTCACGGTCCTCCTGTACCGATTATCAAGTAGCGAGAATAGGGCGTTCGCTTCCTTTAGCTGCTCCTCCTCCGATAGGTTGAGCTTAGGCTGTTCGAAGCGCTTTCGCAGAACGGCCTGGAACTGGACTTCGGGTCTGATGGTGTCCTTGGGCCATTGATTCAAGGCCCGGAGTATGAGATGTTGTCCGCGCTGGAGGGGATTTGGATTAGCGGCATAGTCTCAATTATGCTCGGGCTGGGGGTTGCCCGGGTGGCTCGGGTGCTGTACATAGGTGGGAGACTGAAAGATGCAAAGAGTGGGTAGAATAAGGGATTGCAACGTACAATAGCCTGCTGGGACATTATGGCGAAGTTCTATGGGTAATTTTTATGTGATAATGGATTGATGATATGGACGTGGCCTAGAAGTTCGGAAGCCTAGTCACATAGCCCACAAGAAGCTAATCACCAAGCATCCAAATAGCGATGTGAAGCGGTAAGATGTCTGACTCTATGTATTCTGCATATACATGTGTATGTGGGCGCATCGATGCGATGGATAGCTGGATGCAGGTCAAAAAGTGGAAAGTGGAATACGTCAGTTCGTCTAAGCATTCTATGCAGTCATCAGGACCCTGAGATTCTTCTGGTTTTTTGGTGCATTGTCCAATCAGAATCGAGACTTTACTACTTCTATGCCCCGCACCAAAGTAGACTATACTGGTACCTATTCTGTGGAATGCTAATTGCATACGATTGATGCACGCAAACTTGAAATGTATCTACCTACATAAGGCAACTATTTAAGGTAATAGCAGTATAGGTTAGCCCTATGTACCTAGGGAACAACTGGGATGCAAATTCCCCTATAAGAAAGCAGTATTTGAAAAGCCGGGCCCCCAGACCTAGAAAGCATTGATGATGTACTTGTAGCCATGGCGTTTGGGTACGATTACGAATTTATCTGAGACGCGATTTCATTTGTTCTGATTCTTCTGAACCTCATACTTCACTGTTAGGATGGAAAGCCATGATCATATTTGCGGTAGGTACAGAATACAGAATACTCAAGTATACACTCCGCACCGGTACTTATTTGTTTATAAAGAGTTTGGTAAGCTGAAAGCAATCAAAAACTCTAGAAGCCGAAGCTGTTCCATGGCATTGCTTGGAATTGTTCCTAAAACAGTAATTGAAATCGTTGACCAACAGCTGGCAAGATCTGTCAACCTTGGCATTGGGTCTCCTCTGGTTCCCGGTCCCGTGGTGGCCTATGCTTCATGTGCCATGTGCCACCTGCCAGCTATCTTACGTCACCCAGTCTAGTTAGGTACGTACTTTACTTTAGGTCCCCACCTAAGCGCTAGGTACTCTGTACAGTAAACCAACTGTCATTCTCGTGTGCCTGACATGAACAGCGGCATGCGCCACCCTTCTACAGGCCCCCCTCCCTAAATGGCCCCTTGATAGCCTCAGCAAACCAGTCACCTTTTTACCTTCTCTTACAATACTATACTGCCAACTTGAATCGCCAGTCGACGAACACCATCATTCATCTCCGCTTGTTCTATCCTCTAGAGGCTTCTCAACCCTCTCCGATCACACACACTCCCTCCCTCTTTTCTCTTTTCCTTTTACTATTTCCCTTTTTGTCGATCTTACTATCTAGATCATCCTACGCCTGCTTTTGGTTGCCTCTCCTTTACATTACCAATTTCAATCTCACCACGTCTTAATCTCTCTCTGTCTTCCTACGTACAGTATCGACACAGACAGACTTTCGCACACTCCTAGGTATCCGACTGTCCATCATCCGCCGTTGAACGACAACTGCATTCTATCGTGCTCTTGTCGGACGATTCATCCCCTGCATAGCGCTATATTCGGCCGATCCTGCGCATCTAAATTGAGACCCGAACCCGCTGTTTGTACGACACCTCCTTATCGCTATCATCATGTCGGGCCGCTATGAGCGGGTGAATACCCAAGACGAAGATCCCGATACTTTCAACCCATCGCTGTCGCAAGCCCGGAGAACGCCCAACTCGCCACCTCCGTCGTTCCATTCGCGCGCATCGTCGGCGGATCGGAGGAGGCAGAATGTGCACTCGGATCTTGCGGACGCCTTTGATACCGACGGCGACGACGGCGATGATAGCGACGACGAACCGGATGACAGACAACGCTTAGTGCGTGGCAACTCTTTCCCGATTTCATCTCATAGTAGTGCTGCTGCGCCCGCCGCGGCTCCTCCATTTGACTCTACAGCCACGAGGCAGCCTGTCCCTGGGTCGCAGTCCACGACGACGACGACGCCGACACCGACGTTCCCCGCGACGAATCGAGTACAGCCACCAACCAACTCGCGGATTTATGGCGGCGGAATCCAGTCTGATGGTGTCTTCTCTAATATGACAGCAAGACCTGAAAGGGGTGAAAAGATCGTTGAAGAGGCTCCTCCTGTACGTGCTCTATCTATCTGTCTATTTACCTGCTTGTTGCCGTTTCCGTTTCGTATTGATGCTGGCTTGACGCAAGAAGATGCACTAACACGATGATTATAGACATATGAGCAGGCCGCTGCCGATGCGGCGCCGCCATATTGGGAAACCACCATTCTCGCGCCGGGCCTTGGTGGTCCGGATGACGTCTATATTGACGGTATGCCTGTTGGCTCCGTCTTCAGCTTGCTGTGGAACGGCATGATCAGCTTGTCCTTCCAACCCCTCGTTGGTTTCCTGCTCACCTATCTCCTACACTCGACCCATGCCGCCAAGAACGGCTCGCTTGCTGGTCTCGGTATATCCATCATTCAGTACGGCTTCTATATGAAAGCCTCTCCCGACGACGACGGCATGGGCGGCGGCGGCGGATCAGGGGACGGATATGCTCAGCCGCCCGACCCTAATAGTCATGACTTCGACCYTAATGCGGTCGAGGACCTTGAGGCTGGAGGCTGGAATATCCGGCTGGAGTCGGTCATCTTCCACGATCACGGAAAGGGGACTAGCGACCGAGCGAGTGACACGGTTGTTATCCGCACGAAGCGGGCCGGAGAGCAAAGGCGCATCAAAGCTGTGAAAGGTAACGACGGTCGGTGTGCTGAGATCACATTGGTGTCGGCTTGCAATCGGACTTGAGCTCTGCGCTCGTAGGCAATTCGTAGGGGGTAATGAGGTTGAGTTTCAATGACCTTATCGGCAATGATAGGCAGTGTGTATTCTGTACCTATAACCTATACAGGAATACAGGAACGAATGAGCAAGGATAGCCAGGCTAGAAAAAGAACAGGCGAAATGAGCTGGTTGTTAGTCGTGTGTGGGCATTTGCAGCGGGTCGTTTTAGTTTGTTCTAGGTACCTACCAGCGTAGATAGTGAGCGTAGTCGCGGTGGTAGCGCTGTGGGTTAGCGCTCAGTAGTGTAGATAATGCGTAATGTGCCCTTCTTTGGGTTTATTAAGTAGGCTTGGTAGGTAGATTCAGTACCCAAGGTTTGGGCAGGCAATAAACTCCCAAGAAAGAGACGAAGCCTATACGAAGGTAGATCAGACGAGCAGTCTAGATAGGAGACCGACAGAAAAGAATTTCAAGAGTTCTTTTCAATTACCTCTGCGACTAATCTTCATTCGTCAGCCAGCTACGGTACATATGCCGTTTGCCGAATGAGGATTCCAGAGCCAGGGCATGCGTGTCCTATTCGGGGATCTCTTGGGTTCTGTAAGTGGGCTGACAGTGGAACTTCCTGACCTCTCACTACGACCTGTATGTCCCATCTTGTAAAACTTATTCTGTACATATGTATCTGCCTACGGCCTACCTAATCTTAGAGTGGGTACTTGTGTACCTTGACGTATGTATCTATGCTGCTTTTAGCCTAAGCTTGACTTAAACTAAACCTTCCTACATTATCTCAATAAGTTTCACAAGTGAGCATGCTAACACCTATAAAATCCTAAGACAAACTACTATGCAAACCACTAAATATCACCAAAACTATAGGATACACCAGGTACTCACATACCTACCTTCAAGCATACCTGATCGTTATGATGATTGGAATCGTCGTCTAAAATCATTGTTCGATATCTAGCAGAGCACTTGGTTATTCTGACCATGCCAGCCTTGATCTAAACCTTGCTCCTAGTACTACGACAGCTAGCCACTTAGCCACTGTAACTATAGTTCTCTCAACCTTAGATATTTCAATAGTGCTCTACGTGTGTATACAGATAGAGGTGAACTATTAGGTATAGGTGTAAGTGAATAAGGAGGCGGGGAAATGGTCGGACACAAAGATTGCTCAGACGCCTTCGCCAGTTGAGCTTAAGCGATCGGACTATACGATGGTTTCCCTATACCCAGCCAACCTGCTAACTCGACAAGTTATCTGCATCAGCTTCTAGGTTAATGAAAAGCCGATTCCGGCCGGCTCTATCTTACTACATCGTCTTGCCACTTCGTGGGATTCCTAGGAGAAGAGCGTCAATAGAACAGGCCATAGCTAAGTGATGCAGGCCTCAACAGCACTCAGGTCGCTACTAGATTGAGGGATATGATCACAACAACACGCAATCAGCGAGGTCGAAGAAGTCGAGATTATCCGTGATAGATGATTCTATGGCGTAGAAGAGCTTACGTTACATTTAGATGATATGTATGTATGGGGACTATTATGTATTCGACTGTGACGGATGCACGAGCTAGACGAAGTCCTTCCTCTATTTCGGGCGTCGAAGATACCACAAGGTAATATATACTACAATTTACGGTGCGGATATTAAAAGAATATATAGTTTAAAGAAAGTTTAGATAGGTGCCAGAATTAAAGGTGGTCGTTGTTATCACTCATCTGCTAAGAGGGATCTTACTGGGTGTTCTTGTTTAATGTTACGGAGCCGGATTTCAATCACCAATCATCCTCGGTGGCGCAATTGGCTAGCGCGTCTGACTGTTAATCAGGAGGTTGAAAGTTCGAGCCTTTCCCGGGGAGGATCCTATCTTTTTCCTAAATTTCTATTTTTTTTTTTTTCTCAATCAGTCGCAATAGACGCTTCTATTTATAATGAGAATTATCAGGGAGGAACTGGGTGACAATCTGAACTGGGTAGTCGATGTGTCATTCCATTGAGGGACAGCAGGCCACACAACTGATTGCCATGACAGCGCCCGAGGGATAGGATTTCTCTACGTCATTTTTAGCTAGCGGTTCAGCAAGCTTAGTCAATGTATTGCACTTAACGGTTGTATAAGTCTTGTCTTTCAGGGACACCTCGCAGATTCTGTTTGGGGGCCCTAATCATAACTTCCTGTACCCTTCTACGTGCACAGAGTGTAAAGGAATAAGCAGGGCACTTGAAATATAACAAAGATTTCCCGCACATTAACCCGTCCGTTGATTCAAACCTACGATAGAGAGACCGAAATCACAGGAAGTGTAAAGTGACAAAATCAATGTAAATTCACACGAGTCGCGTTCGCGTAGTCTAGCGTGTTAGGGGGAATGAACCCGAAATATGAACGAGAGTGCTTGGACTGAGGCAGCCAAGTATGCGCAATCTAATCTCCCTTTTATTCGGAAAGATAGAGGCGATCACGGAAATTCTCTAGGCAACGAAGCCCCTACTCCTACTCCTATGCCTCAAGCGTATAGGGCTCTCGTGGGAAAAAGTTGGACACACCCATGGAAACCCACACATGGACGCAAAGCCGACTAAATACGTGGTAGGAAGCCACATGTAACGACTCTACATCGAAACGTTGACACGGGCTGCTCTGGAAATTTTCGATGGAGATGGGAGCGAGAGACCAGAGGAGCCACGGAAGAGGAGACTAACTAACGCATGGAGAATTCTCCTCGCTTCCTGCAACATGTGGGCTCACAACCGTACTTAGGTATTCATCGCCGTGACTTGCTTGACTATATCATCCGCCCTATTTCTCATTGTCCCTTATCCAGACAATGCATACGCGCCTTATCAGTGGTTCTCTCGCCTTATTTGCCCTTCAGAGGAAGCTAGAATGGAGGTAATGATGATTTGATGTCATGACTCTGCTGGGGCATCCCACAGATTCCGAATAGGAAGATGACCTAAATAAGGCCGAAAAAGGGGGAACATAATAGGAGGAATGGCCTACAATAAGACCCGAGTCTGTAACGGCAGACTCGTGAACTAGAAGTATTTCACCAGGGCCAAAAGCAGTTGAGGCTCTGAGCTAGGACCACAAGTGTGTACAGCCCTTTTGATGGCGATCGGCACCCCAATGCTGAGCCAGAAGAAGCGGGCATAGCAATGGACGGACGTAATCCGTTGGCGCCGGCAAAGTGATGCTGCGAAGTCACTTGTTTGGTGTCCTTCGAGTAGCATGTCCCTCGGTTATTGTGCCTTTTCCCACATCAGCGCTTCAACGCGGTGAGTTATGGTGTCTAAGTCTCCTGTCCCTACGCGTCTTCCTAATGGGCAAAGAACTAGTCCTATAACCTTGCGGTCCCAAATCGAGGCATTATTGGACGTGATCATTACATTGAATAGCCTTACCGTCACGCCTATGCCACCCTACTGATCCGCCAGGTAGGTATTGGCCGAGCTCGTTCTGCCGTCGGTCTAGCTAATGCTTTCATGCCATATCATTTCAAGCACCTACCTCGCCACTATATTTATCCCGCACGCCCTTCTCGTATGCAGTCCAGTCTTCTCGCAGACCCGGGCTGGCGAGCGGGGGGCTCTGTTCAGGGCCTTGCTTGTTCAGCCAGCACGAACGTGAGAAACGTTAGGCTAGGACCTATGTTTTAGTCGTGTCAACTAGGTAAGCATAGCCAAGGCACAAACCGCACTTGGGGCGCTAGGTTACCCTCCATGAGATGCTTCTATACCTGTTAGTGATAGCCCAGCTAGCCCCAGCAGGAGAGCTGATGCCATATTGCCGGGTTCCGTACAGGCGGCTCCTTCATTGCGATGGTTATATAGCCTGTCCTCTTCCCTAGCTGTCAAGAAACATCCTATTGCAGTTGTAAGGACCTACGAAGACAATTGAGTGTATCTCACAAATAACTTTACATCGCTCTATAGATCCTCCTAGCTCAGTGCTAGCACGATTTAAGAGCTTGTCAACTTGGTTTTTAAACCGCCACGTTAAGAGCAAGATCATTAATCCAGACCATGGCTAATAGCACGGACTAGCACTTTCATCTCGACAATCCCTTTCTCGTACGCATGAGTGTGTGAATGTGTGAGATGGGCGATAGGGGTAAAGGCCGGTCACCCACTGCCGTCGCTATTTCTTCCTCATCGCCTTCTAGTACGCACATAGCTAGTTAAGCAATGGGTAGAAATTATCATCAATCGTCATGATTCAATGCTATATAGAAGCATACATAGTTCTGTCTGTAGCTGAATGCAGAGAAAAATCGGTCGCTCTCCATTTGCTCTCCATTATACATCAGCTTTAATTTTCATAAAGGTTCAACATAGAGACCGACCACGAAAGTAATGAGTTTAATAGTAACTGAAAATATTTCATGTATCTCGTTTTTCTAGGTTGTCTTCAACATGAATATTGATTAAGAAAACGCTAGTGTAAAGTGCCTATCTGTCACAAAGCACTGCTCCTGCTTGCGTTCTAGGCGATATTAGCCCGGACGAGTAAAAATTTCAAAGCTCTACTACCTAGTCGGACAGCGGCTCTCTTATTTGGTTGAATTGAGGTCTTGTGGGATCAACTGGGAAAAGAATTAGGTACATGTAGATGAGTTCTGAAGGGGGTAAGTAAGAAAGTTTGCGCTTTTCATTGAAGTTTTAGCAAATTGGTAACAGAAATCTGGTCAGAAAGCACCAGTATTTAGAAGTGTCGGCTGGCACTAATTGAGTGTCTTCAATCATCTAGCAGTCACATCATCACCCTAACCTGCATTAAATACAGGTTGCAAGAAAAGAGTATACATACAACCGAGAACGTTTGGTAGAATGGCGGGGATGGACGCAGATTTCGGACCAGTGTATACTAGGTTTTCGGAATCAATCACGATAGGCAGAATTATACGGACGGCTACTCATAATAATGTTTACTTATGAGAATATAAGGGAGAAAAAAAAAGGCATAGGAAGAGCAAAGAGGAAAAAAATTAATTGCGCTCCCCGGGAAAGGCTCGAACTTTCAACCTCCTGATTAACAGTCAGACGCGCTAGCCAATTGCGCCACCGAGGACCTGTGATGTGAACTGCATTACACATCCTGCTACTTAACTCTCCACTGCTTGTATCTCCGAGTTTCTGCCGCGTTGTCCTCTTCTCATCTCTTCGTAAGGCATAGGAGAAGTAAGCGACCTCAATACTAAATGCGCCACTACAATTAAAAGCTGATTGGGTATGTGGAGGGGATACGCGGGGACACTTGTAATGGTGACTCTGGTGATTGCGCTTTTGTTTCAATGGGCTGGCTGCAGGGTCGCGGCAAGTTTCTTGCTACTTCGTTCATTATCCAGGTCGCCATATAACATGGGCCATCTTTGTTTGGCGCACCTAATCAATATCCCTTTTACTTTTGTTGAATAATTCAGTTCACCAATACACATGACATAGGTATAAAGCATCAATATGTATCGTAAGAATCTCACCGTTTGCATGACATAGATGCCAGCACACATTTACGCAGCCTCAGGAATTGCACCTGTGCTTTGCTCCAGAGTCTTGCCCTAAGAGTCACTAACTGTGAATTCCCGGTGTGATGAGATATTGCTTTATAATTTTAAGCGTACCAAGCCGCTACCTACACGATAATGCCGTGAGGTCGAATGCCGCGAGAGAATGCTGTCCATATAGGTACATGCACGTCCACACACATGCTTATAAGGAGAATATGCAGAAGGACTATGCTTTGATGGATCCGTGATTTTCCCTTTACCCTCCATTGTACATCCAAATATTTCGTTAATTCGTCGAAAAGTCAAGCCCAGCCAGGTTGACCTCATTCCCATTGATACCAAAGAATTGGAACCTATGTAGTGAAAACTATGGTTAGTTGTTTTGCTGAACACACGCCCATGAGAGGATTCATCTTACCAATCTTCCACATTCAACGTAGCCGGCACCGGCTGACCCTGACCTGATCCAGTGCTCCAGCTGTCACTGGGGCTGTGACCTTCCTGCATAGCATTCACATCACCGCCTGGCCACAATGTCGACGATTGAGCCTGGAATCCTCCAAGTCCTGGTTGCAAGAAAGTGTTAGCTTGCAGCGGACTTCCGCTTGTCGTTCTTTGCGTTCCCAGTCCGTGGAAATGACTATGCTGCCCTGACGACGGAGACGACATACCCTGCATCTGCGACATGACATTGGGGTCCATAGTCTGCTGGTTCTGCGGGGGTGACATCTGAGGCAGCGGAATGATGGAGCTTTCGGGGAACAGCTGGTCGGGTTGAAAGTTCTCCCATTGTGACAGGTTCGGCGAGTTGCGTGTGACGAGGTATAGATCTGGTGGAGTGCTGGGAACCGAGAAGGAAGGGTTGAATGGTGTTGCTGGTCGAGTATGGGGCCTACTGTTAGTTCCTCCCATAAAGGCGTCGCCTGATTTCGTATTGGGTGAGGTAAGCGGCGGGCCCATGGTGGCCGGGTTTGGCTGAAGCTCGTTCCGCGGTGTTTGTGGTCGTGATCGTTCATAAGATTCCTGGTGTGTAGGGGTGGTTACGCTGAAGTCAATAGCCATTTCATCATATTTCCTCTTGGTTGCTTCTTGCTGCCGTTGATGCTGGTCTAGTTGTACAAAGCCCTGCTGGGCTTTCCTATGGCGCTTACCAGCTGCCTTCTGGAGTCTTTCTTCGAGTACTTTGTTGCCCAGAATTGATTCAAATAATGTATACACCATCTTGCCCACAAGCCATACCTTTGAGACTTCCTTTAAAGCACTCATACATGTTCGAATCCGGTCATGCGTGACTCTCTGGATCGTCGGCACTGGCGAGCGCATCTGATATACATGCATGATAAGTGCCGAGAATAAGCTGTAAACAACAAACGCGGGACAGTAGCGCAGCTCGTCATGGGCTGACAGGTTTTCAATTATGGACGTGATCATTCCAGCAGCCTGGAAGGCGATGTTGCGTGAAGGATACGCGGACTCATCCGGAAACCTGGGTTGGCTGTGGCTGCTTGTGTTTGGGGGCATATGAGCTCGATGCAGCAAACACAGCGTCGTATAGTAATTGGAATGTAATAGGGCACTCCAAAAGTGATGCCGTGGCATCTCCCAATACACCACTTTCGGGCAGTTTTGTAACCAGTCAGCCAGAGCCATATCACTATGGGTGAGATCAATCGCGTTTTGGCGTCGACCACGAGATGCCACTGAATATTGCTGTGAGAGGACGAGGCCCATGATCTCGCATAGTTTAACGTACTGCAAAAAGAAATGCACGTGGATAATATCCGTCGGGAACTCTTTTGCGTTTTCGGGCTCATCCTCGATAAAAATCGTCCTCAGTCAACATTTCGACATCGCAGTCCTCTAAATTAATGTTGCATGGTCGTCCCAGTGCCACGGCAACCGACCGATCCCGGGTGAACAGAGTCCACCAAATGCGCTTCCAGAGCCTCTTATCCGCGTTACTAAGCTGGGATCCTTCCACGCTTCTGTGCATACCAGAACCCTGGGCGACGATGATGGCGACACGGCTCCAGTAAAACACATTTTTGGTAACATCCTCAGGCCCTTCCCAGTACCAGCCCATGAGCAACAGGGATTGAACAATAGTGACACGATCATCCTCGTAGTTGGCATCGTAAAGAGCCTTCGCTCTCTTATAAAAGGTTAATGCAGCAGGTGTAGTTGAACCGTTTGCGTCCATTAGTTGCTGATTTTGGCAAACACGGGACCCAGCAAGGAGAACAGCTTGTAGTAATAATAGTGATGGAGGATTCTTGGGATCTCGATATTGCCTCATGAAACGTGCCTTATGAATCACGGGAACGATGGGATGAACCCATTTGAAGTAGGCTTCAATGAGCTCATCGCATAGCTGCCGAGGGGGAAGCAGAAATGCACCACGTTGATGAAGAATGTCGATTTCAATATTGTCAAGTTCGGTCAACCTTGCTCTAGATCCACGAACATTTTCAGGTAGCGGGTAATGTACGACGTCTGAGGAACCCTGACGGTCATGAACTAATAAAGTGAGGTTTGAGGATTCGCCCAGAAAGGCGACACGGCCAGCTTCGGTGATGGGAGCTCTCGTAAACTTGGGCTTCATGACTAGATTGACATAAGTGTCATTGTCGATCTCCTCTTTCTTCGCTTGCGCTTCGGTCAAGGTGGTCGACGGCACGCCTTCGGACGTATGGTATACAGCAGGCGGTCTCGCTGGGAATGTGGTCGAAGAGCCAGCCATAGGCTGGGGGGACTGGCTGTCGCCGACATCCCCGCGTTCACTGCACGATGGACAGGGTTAGCCACCAAAGGGAGTGCCATCTAAGCTCGGACATATGCAAACCTGTCGGAATCCTTTGCCGCGTTTGCCTGTGTCTTCTTCCGTTTGGGCTGGGGGATCTTGCATTCAATCTGGAAGGCCACACAGTTGGTGCAGGGCACCCCGAGGCTCGCGGCATCGCATCGGACCTGGTGTCTGGTGAATAACTGACCACATTACGGTTCACATGCACATAGCATAGCGTATGTCGGATGTCGGGAAAACAGCGAGACACGTGCAAGACATAGGGGATACATAAGACATGTATGGAGGCATGTACATATGTATGTATGGATGTATGGATGTAGGTATGTAGGTATGTATGTGTAGTATGTTATCCCACCCGGGGTTAGATCGCGGCTCGGCAATAGAGAGAATAGAGTGGTGGTGAGGGGAGGTAGATAGGTCAAGTCCCGTACCTTTCTGGCATGGCATGTCTGTGGATCGCAGATGATTAGTCGAGAGTTGGGCCAAAATGGTATTGTCTTTCGAGATGCCTCGGCACAACGAGAAAATCCCACTTGCGCCCCAGATAGGCGGATGGGCCATGCTGCTACCGATAACAGGGCAGATAGCTCCAAGAATGGCGCCATGGCAGCATAGTTGACCACCAAAACATATAACAGGACACACTTACTTCGCAAGCTCTTGATGCACGTTGTCTGCGCGAGCGATTCTCTGGTCAGCCTGTCTATCTCGTATGGCAGCGCACCTGCGCGGAAAACGGGCTCACCTTCGGAAGCTCAGCTGTGCTTGGGCATTCTGCGCAGCCGTCAGCGAGGCGGACGGACCACCGAATGTTCCGCCAGGAGGGGTGAGTGACGGCGCTGGAGAATTGGAGTGGTTCTGGTTCTGGTTTTGGTGTGGTTGCTGCTGTTGCTGCTGCTGCCCAACCAGCTCGGCGCTGCTAGGCTTCACATCGATTTCGGCCATCATGAGCAGATGGACGAGGGGAGGCGCAGTACGCGGGTCGCCGGACGAGTCACAACCGAAATATCGAGATTGGGTTTAAGATATATCTAGACGGGTTCCACGGCCTGTGTCGCATCGTAATCTGGGAGGGTGGCGGCGGAGCAGGAGGAGAAGAGAGACCAGTAGCTCATAGTTCTTTGTGCATTGGAACTCTGGGTGAACTTAAAGAGTTGGTTACTTGGATGTCTAGCTTTTCGTCGAGATTTGTTCGTCGAGGTCGAGAGAATGCATGTCCCTCGAAGCGAGCGAGAGAGTGCGAAAAAAAGAGACGGGGAGTCCGATGTGCAGACGGCGAAGGCGGCGGTATTGATTGATTGAGCTGTTGACGTGCGACGAAGCGGGCGGGTGTGCGTGCGCCCACCTACCGAATACCCAAATGCCAATTGTCACAGCTATCAATGAATGTATGCGTATGCGACAGGACTTCTAGCGCACACGACCTGTGTATGAGTCCTTCCTCTCTGCCTCTTCACATCTACTTAACAGTGGAAAACTAGCACCACCGGGGTGCGCGGAAACCTCTTGTGTCTACCTAGCAAAAGGTCACCTGGGTACAGTGCTCTTAGGCCATGGATGTAGGACCTATCTAGGTGATAGGTATCAGATAGATGTGTACCTCCATCCACTGGGGAACTCTAGTAGTAGGAGGTGACAAGACTAGCAAATAAAAGCTGGTGGATTATGCAGTAGGTAGCTAATAGGTGCCTGGAATGGGTACAGTATAGTGTGTTGGCAGGGGAGGGGGACGGGGGATTGAAAGGTCCCGAGAGCCTAGATAGACTACTAGGTCACTAGGCTGACCTTGTGTGACAGACTGCTAAGCCGAGTCAAGCCTTTTTTTTCATAGCACAAACGCGTTGCGTCACAGGTATCCAAGCAAGGGGTAGGCTTCAACTGACCATTCATACTGCCCGGTCACCTACATTCTTCTGATTCTTCGGTCTTGAGAGTCGGTGCCAACAGAAGGCATACAGCAAGGAAATGCGAAGCATAATCGGATGGATCGATATTTTCGTCATAATACCTAGAAGAACCGAGCATTCATGCTTCCCGTACTGAGGGGCCCCTAATAACCCTGTAATTTCACATGCTTTTTACCTCCATATACTACTGTGAATTGTACCTGATGTGCTTGGTAGGTAGATAGCACTAAACCTGGGACAGACCAAGTCTTGGTCCAATAGCAGCTTACATATTTACCTACACTAGGTAGGCTCTGCCCTTGCATCTTACATATCAACATATAGCTGGTATCTTTCACTGTTTACAGTTTACCTCCGCCGTGTACCTGAAGTATCTGGGGAAATAGTGAAATAGCGTACAGTAGTGAGATTCTAGCGTCGAACCTGCCTTTGCTACTTCTACGCTCTAGAGCCTGTTGTAGGTGATTTACCGAGGTATTTACCCAAACAGGCAGCGCTAATCTGTATTTTCTCGTATTTATTGTAACAACAGTAATCCAATCATGGGCAAGTCGATTTACATCAGTTGAAGCCAACATGGCCGATTAGTGGGAACTTCTACACCAGAATAAATCTCTACTTGGAGGTTATATTGGAGGTATCTGCCGACATTAGCCAGCGTCGCCAGGCGAGTCCTGGATTCCACGCCCTCAAATTAGGTTCTACCTACTAGGTATACCGCGCCATTTGTGTGTGATATTCTATCCTCAAGGTCAAGGCCTCTAGCCCTTATTGACGATGCCATATACCATATACTGGTAATGATATGCAAACCCGAAGTCGATCCGCTCCACTATTCAAGAACACTGAGATATCGTATAAGCGTAGCCATTGATCATCTTACAGCCTTCTGCACGCCTGCAGCCGTCCGCAATTTCTCATCATTAAACACGGCGAGCAGGCTCATTAGCGAGGTCCATCCGATGCCGTGAACGAGAGGAGACCGCGTAGAGTCCTACGCTGTGAGAAGGAAATTTGTCACCTAGACATCAGCGACGTTTTTACCCTACTAGAAAAATACGACCGCTAGAGTGAGGTCCGGGTCTCAGGATATGGATATACGCGAGTCAAGCTTCACCAGATCGCGCACAGCACGTATAATTATCATCTCGAATCCCGTTCTATGTTCTTCACAATAGCGCGCAGTGTAGTAAAAGACCTATAGGTTCTAGACAACTCTGCCTCTGGACTGTAAGCTTCATGAGGCCTTGGACTGCTCGTAGATAGACACTGTCCTAGCTCTTCGTATAGCATAAGTGCCAGACAATCGTCACGGATGGCAAAGCCAATTGCAGGACGGTAGGTGAGACAGACTAACGTAGTTTTTCGAAATTTTAAATATCAAAGGTGTGCTTGGCTGTGGCATCGACAAACTGGCCAGATGGATTTTGAAGAACCCAGGTCGAGGTAGATTTTGCGAACTGGAGGCGCCTTATTTAGACTTAACCCTGAAACTCAAAGGATATCTACATCAAGGTTGCAAATTCTCCGTTTGATTATAGTCTATCATTACGTCTCCTAGCATACGAGGTTGGGGAAGAAAGCGTTGAGAGAGGTCGTCGATTATTGCACTTGGGCGCTGGATTTCTACATGATTTTGTTCTTCTACGTAATGAAAGTTGTCGCTCTGAATGTCACGAAATTTAAGCTTGCGACTTTCTGGTTGCCGAGCATGATTAGGAAACCCTCGGCAGTATTTTCGAAATTAAGAGATAAAAGGTACGATTGTTTCGAAGGGACTTGTTAATCTATGTTTGTGGTAAAATAAAATCTAGTAGTTCTAAGCTGACTGTCTGTGATGTATGCTCGTAGCTTGTTTGAGTAGATAGTTGTCTACTCGAGCAGGTATAAGAAGACGACGGCCGCATCTGGCCAATGCAAACCCTCATCTATGCCCTCACGCTGTTCATTTAAAATTATGTATGTATCATAAAACTGTACGGGAGGGGGGACTGTTTGGTGTGACATATCCTCGATTGTAATACATCGTATATGCATAGGAAAATGTGATCATCGTGTACCCATGACTGATTTGTGAGTACCCTTGGGTGTCCCCTTCCTACTAATCTTCGAACCTCTCTCAATTAGAACCCCAAAACTTGTTGAGTCGTACGGTAGATTCCTATTCAACATTCCGTACATCACGCCTAATAATCATTTAAAATGTTTGAAGACGATACTTCGGAGTCTGACAGTGTAGACTGGCCCCAAACTACTAAGCGACCATATGGGTATGATTTCGTCCCGACAGTAACTAATCTTGTCAACTCTAAGCAGTGTGTCGTTCAGGTTGTGCCTTGTTGGATTCGATGATGCCATGTGTCAGCTAGTTTGGGAACTACTGCCGAATACTGAGACGCTCGTGCTCTCCTCCCCAGGTTTCTCACCCTATGAGATGAACACTGCAAGCTCGGAATTTCTGGATCAAGTCAATAGATTCTATACTGAGCGGAAGGTGAGAATCTCTATTAAAAGAAGGAAATGCTGTGGAGTTGCGAGACTATATAAATCTTCTAACTGGTATAAACTAGGAATATATGAAGCGGTTGATCATTATGAGCTATGGATTTGGTGAAATTTTCGTCCAGCAGGTAAGGCATGACGTTACAGCTAGATGCAGAATGTGCCGCTTACCTAGCTCTTATATAGGCGTTGATAGCAGCCAACCGATCACCAAATCATCAAGAACTTGCTATTATAGTTTCCAACCTGGTTCGTTTAGACCCCCTTGCTCGCCTTATGCCCTCCGCACTCCTCAACATTCATGTTAGGTATTCTTGAGCACCTCTCCTGGACTTAATCAACAACCTTCTACCACTTACCAGAAACTCATTCGGAGTGGGATCCCCACCACCACCATGAGATCGGAGCCATGGATGGGAGAACTTGTCACCCACGTTGACCTTATTATGACCGAATTTTGCTCCATAAGCCGAAAATATGATATAGTAAATCTTGTTGTACCAGGGCATTCTTCCACTGTATGTGAACTTGTTCAATAGCCTCCTACCTCTACTCATAGTAGGCGAACTAATATCTTGTCTACCCAATAATATAGGGCTTTCAATCCGATTCCCATATTCGCGATGATAGGAATGAGATAACTGTCGAGCAGGTAAGCAGCCCTAGCGCCGATGCTTTGTACAGCGACATGAAGGTTCTTATGAGTTTATACAACTCCTTAACTCCACCGACTCTATTAGATAACGGTATGGTCCTATTTTATTATCCTCATGTCTGAAATATTACCCGCGAGGTTCAAACTCATTGTCTGTAGATGTTATCTTTGAATCATCCCATTATCTTGACTGTCTCGAGCTCCTCTCTTGGTCATGGCGCCCGATAACCGACAATCAGCCATTTAGCTATCCAGAGCTAGAAAATACTATAATGAAAGAGAGACTTATATCTAAATTGAAACTACACGAGCGCGGAGATAGAAACCGCCTTATCTCAGTGTGTCTATTCGGCCCAGAGGGTTGTGGAAAGACATCGTTTCTGCGAAAGTTTCCTCTCGGGCTTGGGCATCATAAGGATATAATCGTCGTTTTATTTGAGAAGCCGAGTTTTCGGACCAGCCCCTGCTCCATCGTTGATATTCTAAAGTCGTTTTCTCATCAAGTTCTACGCTACATTCCCTCTCTTTTTTCTCGCATCAGCCGGTACTACCGATTCTTCAGTAGTCAAGGTGCATTATGCACAGAGCAATTATTGTGGTCTTTGGTATTCAATTTGCTACAGGATATACAAGGGTATAGAATCCTTCTTCTCATTGACGATATCAATTATTGGCGGCCGCCCTTCGAGAAGCTTCTGAAATACCTCGATGATCTAAGACAGTCGAGTCCATTCGAACTGCTTGTGATGTACACAGCGACAGTTGACATACCCAGCCCATTATCAGGGCCGACTCTAAGTATAGACATGGCTGAGGAAGGGACACAGCGAGAGATTACCCAGATCTTAAAGAAGAGAGCGAACATTAATCAGCTGTTCAATAAGCCTATTGAGAAGGCTATTGATTGCCAACTGCAGAGTATCTCATATAACTGTCTCGAGGCTAGTGTGTATTTGAGGAAAGTGACCGGACTTCGCACGACCCACACCTTTCCTATTCTCTGCGAGGCACTACCAAAACTTCCACATACCAGAGAGGCCATCTACCAGGCTGAGATGAAGATGCTAGAAGACAAAGATCAGGATGTTCTTGGGTGGTGTTGGAGTTCACTCTCGTGGCTCATGCTTGCCGTCCACCCTCTAACGATCCCAGAACTATCCGTGGCGGTTGAATTGAATCAGATGAGGCCTGATATTTCAATGGACAAAATCAGAAATCACATATCAGCCAATATGTGGGATATTTTGGATCGACACCTTGGGTTGTTTGTGAGACAAGACAGGCTGCGGCCTGTAATAGTCCATGAAACTGCTAAAGAATTCATCCGCTCCTATAACAATATCAAGAATAGGGAGGAGAGGCGACTTGCAACTCATACGGATATTGCTTTGCTCTGCCTCAAATACCTAGAGACTACTGCGGCAACGTACGGCGACCCCTATGCTGAGGGGTACCCGGAATATGCGTTCGTACGATATAGTGCAGAATACTGGCCCCAGCATTATCAACTTGCAGTAGAGGGTGATCAACTCAACCAGACAGAACTGGAACAACAAGTTCTCGAGTTTCTTTCTTGCCGTGAAACTTTTAAACCCTGGATCGAGATCTATCAGACAGCGGCATCACGCTTGGTATCCGTGATGCCCAGTGAAACTTGCGGGTTCGAGATTGCCTGTGGCCTCGGTCAAGTAATGATCATCTCTCATATGTTGAGCGATAGGACGCGGCATATGGTAGATGACGTGCGACTGCGGGGAGCGCTTGATGTTGCAATAAAGAACTGTCAGCCGGCTGTTGTCCCCATTCTCCTTCGTGCTGGGGCCCGAAGTCAACTAGCACTATGCTTTGCTGCGGAGGGTAACATGGTAGCTGTGATGGATCAGCTCTTTGAGCATCAAACAAACGTCGAAATAACAAACATAATCGAGAAAGCCATAACCGCTGCTGCTGCCCGCGGTTGCCTTGAGGCTATGATCAGACTTCTGGATCACAGTATAGAGCCTGATGAACTGGTTCGGATTAGGCGGTTAGCTCTTGATGGAGCGGTCAGTGGTGGTCATGCATCAATAATCTCCGCGCTACTTTTGCATCCTACAATTTCACTGAAGGCTTTACCAACCCGATATAATTCAGCCCTGGAAATGGCGGCTACATTAGGTCGCGCTGATATTATATCCTTACTTCTTGAAGGAGGAGTTGAGGCAACGGAGTTGGCCTTGGAGAATGCGTCAAAACAACCTTGTGTAGATGCGGTCCGTCTTCTGACCAGATCGCTTAAGTCTCAGAATTGCATACTCGAGCATTCAAATGCATTGCATTTAGCTTCTGAAAAGGGATATTTGAATATTGTTACAGAGCTCCTTCATTGTGGAATGGACATCAATTACCGAGACGATGTTAGCCAGACACCCTTGCATAAGGCCTCTAAGCGAGGACACACAGATGTCGTTCAGTTCTTACTTCAAAACGGAGCTGACAAAAACATTTCCGACGATCATAGGGAAATACCTTGCCACCTTGCCGTACAAGGGGGCCATATCGGGACCTACAAGATTCTCCAGGAAGATCCTGAGAACCCCCATAATGATTTGCTGGCTGATCCTGCCGTAGAGAGCGGTCATTGGCTGATGGTGAAGTATTTGCTGTCTTTAAAACTGAAGACCGTTGATGCGGAGAACCAAAGTGCTCTGTATCCCGCATTTAGAGGGGCTACTTCCCGGGGATACTTGTTTGTGGTTCGTGAGCTCTGTGAAGCAGGATTGGATCTTAATAGTCGAACTGGAACGGCTTCGCCACTTCATCTCGCCGCCTCCAGTGGGCACGACGAGATTGTTTCCTATCTAATAGCCAAAGGAGCGGAAATAAATACACGCAACGAGGCGAGACGAACCCCACTTCACCTAGGTGTCGCCTACCCCAAGGTGGCGAAGTTGTTGCTCGAGAACGGTGCCGATGTAGATGCTTCTGATTTGGATGGGAGGAGTCCTTTGCACTGTGCTATGGCCATGATAAGCAACGACGAGGAGAAAGAGGCTGAGGTGTCTGTGAAAATACTTCTAGAATTCGGCGCAAAGATTGACTGCCAGGACGATCGTAAAGAAACTCCTCTTCACATGGCAGCCCGGTATGGTATTACTCGGCTCGCGAAAATTCTACTAGAGAATGGTGCTGATATCAATATCTGCAATGACACGCGCAAAACACCTTTCTGCGAGGCAGTTTGTCAGAATCACGTCGAATTGGCTGAGTTGCTATTAGAAAAGGGTTCTAATATCAACCATCTAGCATCCAACATGACCCCGCTCTACATAGCTTCTGAGAAAGGATTGCTGGATATGGCCTGTTTTCTGGTTCGTAATGGCGCTGATCTGACCTCTTCTACAGGCTGGCCCGCGTTGGTCGCGGCTGCCACTCATGGCCACCGTGGTGTGGTCGAAGTACTGCTCCAAGGAGGTGCGGATGTTCACTCTAGGACTAAACAGGGGAACACAGCTTTACTTGCAGCGTCTTGGAAAGGGTTTGCGGAAGTTGTCAAGGTTTTGCTAGAGCATCAGGCAAACGTTGATGTTACAAATAATAAGGGCAGAACCCCACTACACGCTGCCGCAATGAAGGGCCATTTAGACGTTGTTAAAGTTCTGCTTAATCATCACGCGGATATGACGATTAAAGATTTGCGGAGAGATAGTGCGCTGGACCGGGCAAGGAAAACCGCCAGGGACGATGTTGTCAGATATCTGACGACGTTTAGTGAGGAGCATCGGTAATGGGTTATAACTGAGGCGAGGTTCCTGAGTTATTGTTTGGGCGACTAGGAGAAAATTTTGCTATAGCTAGACCTTTTCTGATGATATATACGGTACATGGAAAACCTACTACTGAAATATTGGAAGGTAGAATTCTTAGATATTATATTGCCTTGGCTATCTTCCCTATCCCACTGCCTCAAAAATAAACAGTCCTAATATACCACCAAGCTGGATTTGCATGGCATTAACCTAGAATGGTTTAGGTTCTATCTAGATAAAGTATCACTCGGTATGGAAGCAGGCTAGATAGTGGTTTCTACAGAATAGACAGGTACTAGAGGACCCACATTCCCACCCTTGGTGAGCCCTCTGACCGCCAGTATCTAGTAGGTATTATATTAGGTAACCTTGACAATCTCAATTGCTGTTCCATTGCCTCACAAGTGCGTAGAGTTTCTTCAAAATACCTATACGGCGGTTAAAGACTACATCTGATGACATGGCCTAGACTAGCCTCATAGGCCATTTTCTGCGTAAAACATATTTCTTGGCATTCGACGGGCGACAGACTCACCTGGCCGACTTCCTATTTCCTAGGCCTTTACAGGTCGCGGTCACATCGGCTAGTGTGATCTCCATTCTCAAGATATCTCTACAACCATGGTGCTTTGTCCCCCGTTTTGCTTCAGTCGTCTAGGTATCTGAGGGCCCCTTATGATCAATAGTCAAAGCTTCTTATACTCAGGTCTTACTCGTGCCGCGTCCTATATAAAAGATGTGGCATAGCTTTAACGCCGCCTGCGACCACCGCCACTGTATGAACACACTGCCCCAAATAACGATTCAATAGACGCGTACCAAAAGAATCGCTGACATTGCTACACCATCACATATAGATCAGGGTAAGCGGGCACCACGCAATGCCTATGTTACTCTGTCAATTCTCGAGAAACTACCTCAAGCATGTTGTATAGGCTGTTCGTTCTTGACAATAGCGAGAATTCCAGCAGTGGACATCAGAGGAATGGGTTTTCCAGTCTCCTTCACCTCAGGACCAATGAAATTGGTAGGGAATCCAACATCAAAATTCGTGACCGACTCAAGCTCCTCGATTTGTTTGCTTGTCAGCTGAATCTTAAGAGCCTGGATGTTGTCGTCGAGGTGGCTGATCTTGCGGCCACCAATGATGGGGTAGACGTAAGGGTATTTTGACAGGACGTAGGCCAAAGCGATGGCCGTGACGGATTCAATCTTGTGCTCCTGGGCCACCTTATAGAGCGCATCGCTAATCTTGATCTCGTCTTCGGTTTGGTGGGCACCCTTCATGCTGCGAAGCCCTTCGCCGCTCTTTTGGCGCTCCTCAACCGCCTTCCTAGTTTGGAATTTGCCCTGGCCTAGGACGTCCCAAGGCGCGAGGGCCATGCCGAAGTGGCGGGCCATGGGGATGATGTCGCGCTCAAAATCGCGTCGCATCAGATTCCATCGACCCTGATAAATAGAGAACGGTGTCTTGCCGTGGGCTCTGGCGTAAGTGTTGGCAGCGCTCACAACCCAGGCCGGACTATCGGAGATACCGAGGTACAAAACCTTACCCTCCTGAACGACGAGGTGTAAGGCGTCCATGACTTCCTCGATCGAAGTAGTCCAATCCCACCAGTGTAGATATAGAATGTCGACGTAGTCGGTCTGCAGCTTCACGAGCGAGTCTCGGAGAGACATGCGTAGGCTCTTTTTGTGGTTGCCACACGCATTAACGACCTTACCCTTGCCCATCTGGTACGACTTGTAGTCGGTCGTGAACTTGGTGGCCAAGACGATCTGGTCGCGATTCTTTCGGGCTGTCATCCACTCGCCCAGCCAATTTTCCGAGTCATCATCCTGGTAGTTGTTGGCTGTGTCAATGAAGTTCCCCCCCTTCTCAAAATAGGCATCGAGAAGCTTGAAAGACTGCTCCTTATCCATGCTGCCCATGCCAGCAGCCCAGGCCTGGCCGATAGACATGGCACCGAGTGCTAGAGGCGAAACCCGGATTCCAGCGCTGGGGCACAGGACTCGGTACCGCCCCAGTTCGGTAGCGGGCGGTGGTGCAGACTGGTACATCGACATTCTACTAGTCGTAGTCTGGGTTTGGGTCTAGAGGAGGTGTTAAGGAGGGCCAACAAATATCAACAAGGTGCCCAGGACGTCGGAGTGCAGGTTGGAATTGTGAAGGTAAAAGAAGTCAAAGGCATTCTGACACAGTTCTTTATAGTAACTGCCTATCTATGCGCCGGCTTCGCAGAAGCTCAAAGAGCCTATTATCGACAATGACCTCATGCGCTACTGCCACCACTATACCTACTGACTGTATTTTTCGATAGTACTCAACAGCAAGGTCAGAGCCTCTGAACTTAAAAGGACGGTACAATTCTGTACTTGGTATTCCGTACATGGATATTGGCTCTTTACCTCGGCCGTAACGCCGGTAAGCCCGTAATATCCTCATATATCTGTCCGATTCTAGCAGTATCCTGATACCTAGTAAGGTTATAGTCTCCCACTGCCCCGCCTAATAGCCGCTAGCTCATGCAAGCGGATGACAGGTGCATAAGGAGGAGATGTGGGGTCATGATGGTTTGATGGCTATTAGTGATAGATGGCAATATATTCATCCCGCACGATCGACCAATATAAGACCAGATGCAAGTTGCCTTGTGAATTGGGTGGGCGCTAGACCTGCGCCTGTCATCCTGCTACATTTCGCGTGGCTGGATCTAACATCCAACATCGATCAGCTCATCGTCTATTATCCCATTACGACATAATTCTGCATCCAGTACAAGCCATGAGCCGACGACCCCAGGAGCCGGACTCGAGCCAAGCCCATTTTGATCTAGATTATATTCCATCACTGTCATGGTCTCTCGAGGATGAATGGCAGGGTATGGCCAATGCTCGTGAGCGAAGAAAAGTCCAGAATCGTGTTAACCAGAGGGCCCGACGTAAGTATGCAGTCATGCCACTGTTACAATCTCGGTCCGCTTTCAGTGTGTGTGTATGTATATGTGCCTAACTTTCGGCACCGATTTCTCAGGATCCCGCCGCCGAAAAGAGACCCAGATTTCCAGGGATAGTTCTTCCACACATCATGCAAACGTCAGCCGAAGGACTCTGCCTCTGCATCAGGCCTTGTTATTGCTAACAAGTCATGGTGTCCAACCTAGCTCGACGCAACAGGTGGATATAAGGAGGGTTGTGGAGGCCATCAATGTCCTTGATCCCCAATCTCCGGAGACAAAGTCGCTCATGCACGCCTTCGAAGGCTTTGCCTACCAACACTGGCTAGTTAGCGCACCAAGGCCCGACTTATTACCGAGTCTAGTCCATTTCAACTTCTTGAAAGCATTACTGGCCAATGCCGTTATTCTCGATCTCACGTCTAGTCAGCTGCATGACGAGGCTCTCTCCAATTTCAACTTAACGGGCCCGCCGCGTAGCAGCACCAGCGATGCCAGTACATTGCCGGCTGGGTTGCAACCCACCGACCTACAATGCCGCACGCCACACCATCCCTGGCTAGATCTCCTTCCCATGCCCGAAATGCGGGATAATCTGTTCCGACGCGGCCTAAACACCTTTGACGACGAGGAGCTGTGCTGTGCTATGAGGGGCTATGGGGATAGTACCACCACTGGGTTTCTTGTATGGAAAGACCCCTGGGACTCTTCCGGCTGGGAGGTATCGGAAGCCTTTGCCCGGTCCACATGGGCATGGGCTATTTCAGGGTGCTTGGAGCTTTGCAACTCGACTAACAAGTGGCGAGCTCAACGGGGTGAACCACCCCTTTTCTTCAACTTGTCACAAGGCAACGCATTTGATTAGATGTAGTCTGCAAAGACATTAGGATTAACTACGAAATATGAACCATATAAGTTGCTCACAAAACAACTAGCCTTTGCAATCTAAGGGCATATGGACAATAGGTTATATGTGTTATTATTGCTTATGTCTAGCAGAGATTCTGCCACCTGATATTAATGCAATCCCACCAAGCTCGCCAAAGAAGACACAATAATTAGTAACGGCAATATCTAGCAAGGATATTTCATACTATATACTTACTCTGTACTACGCTCAAAAGGGGAATTGACAATGGTTATGTTGATCCTACTTATGCCAAGTGATAGCAAGGTCGGTAATGATACCAAACAACCCTGGCCGTCGGCCTATATAAAGCTTGGGCACCCTATGGATATAACTCATTTCCAACTAGATTGGTCTCTTGTAACAGCTACGTTACTATGTCTCTATTACGATTTCTCTTGGCCGTTCTGCCGAGCCTCATGGTCAACATCGTAGCTGCTCAAGCCCCCCGGCTTGGTTGCGCAAACAGCATATGTCTATCAAAGCACCTAGGATAATAATAGGTGTTTGACCTAACAGTTCACATTAGTGCGCCACGCTCGCTTCTAGGTATGGCAGTCGAGTTCATAATAAAGTTAACGACGTCAATTTCGTTGTTTGGGATCAAAAAGCCTCGCAGACTGCATATGAGTGTCGGGTCGAGCCCACTTCCGCGAATGAGGTCTCCGAGATCCTAGGAGTACTGACTAGCGATTGGTGCAATTTCTCGGTCCTCTGCGGTGGCCACTCCCGATACCCTGATGATGCGGTATCGATCGGTGGTGTCACTATTGATCTGGCCCACCTCAACAATACGGTGGTCTCGGACGATCGGACTACGGCCAAGGTGGGAGGTGGATCAACTTCTCGTCAGGTCTTTGCTGCTCTTGACCAATACGGTCTTGCCTATGTGGGAGGCCGGGTTGGCCAAGTCGGCATGGGCGGCTTCACCCTCGGTGGCGGTACATCGGTTGTTGCACCGAAGTATGGTTGGGCAGTGGATAATGTCTTCGAATATGAGGTCAGGCCCATTCTTACTGAGTATCCCCTACAATACAGCATTTACTAACATTCGTAGATTGTTCTGGCGAACGGCACTACCACCACCGTATCCGAGACCGAGCATCCAGATCTTTACTGGGCTCTCCGTGGCGGCGCCAATAACTTCGGTATTGTCACGTCCTTCACTGTCGGCGTTTTCCCGCTCGGACAGGTCTATACCGGGTTCCGTAGCTTTCCCGATAACATGACGACCCGATTCCTCAAGGAAGCTGAGAAGCTGTTCACTATTGAGGACGAAGAGGATACCAATGTCGTTCTCGAATACACGTATTCGTACAACACTGCCTCAAACACCTACTCCATGTCCAGCACGCAGCGCTATTTCGAACCGATCATCAACCCTCCCGTCTACGATTCTCTGAACGCGCTACCGGCTTTGGCACCATTGAGCGGTGGCCTTGGGACACTGGCGGCCAGCACAGCCTCTAGCGGAAGTCTCGGCAGGACGAGGTAAGCAGAAGGAGTTTCTGTGTTATGTGGTACCTATAATTACTAACGTGATTGTTAGGAACGTCTTCACCACGGTATCCCACTATCCCTCCGTCAAGCTGGGGACCCAAGGCATCCAAATATACAAAGAGGAGATCCAAAAGACGAAAAACATCACCAACTTCGCAGCGCAATGGATCACATACTCGCTACCAGCACCCGCCATCGCCAAGATGAAAGTGCGAGGCGGCAACGCCCTCGGAATCGATGTTGACGGGCATCTAGTTCGTGAGTATTCCTAGAGTTAGTCTGTTCTTTCGTTTATAATAAAATTTCTAACCAATCAATTATCTATAGTAAACCTGATGGCTGTCAGTTGGTCCGGGGCTAAGAATGATCTCGCTGCCATGGCCTTCGCAGACGCTTTCATCTCGCGCTTCCAGGCTGCTGCTGAAGAGCTCAAGGTTTATCACCCCTATAAGTACATCAACTACGCCAACAAGAACCAAGATCCTTTCTCGGGATATGGGATGGCGAATAGGAAGAGGTTGGTCAGCATACAAAAGTCTGTTGACCCTGAGGGTATCTTTACCTTAAAAGGTCTATGGCCGGGTTTCTTCAAGCTGCATTAGTCAAATCGATGATATATAACAAATCAGCATATTATATAGGAATCGGTCTGTCAACCTAAGGTGTCCTAGTTCAACCCTACTACGAATTCATGGCCTATAGCTGAATGGCGGACTCTATAATACGGCTAGTAATTAAGTATAAAGCAACAATTCCGTTCCGTAAAACCACATGCAATGGAACGATGCCTATGAACCCCAGTAAATTATTATGCGGCATTTACTCAAGCGCGATACCTAGGTCAGCTAGAAGAGACGAAATAGCTAAGAGAGGCGACGGCGCGGCCCCTGCGCCGGGGGAGTTCATTAATAGATGCTGTCGTCAGCACTAAGACACTAAAGCACCCTAGAGCCTAGAGTGCTTAGATGACATTCTACATACGTGATTTGGGTCTCAGTAGGTTGAGTCTTTTGGAGCGGGTTTCCATGGCCGTGGTCAAGGCAATGCGCCCGGGGTATCGTTGATCGGGAAGTTTGACTATCGGGCCCGGAGGGGTTAAAGTGGTCGAAGCCCCGGGACACGCTTACGGAATGTGCCGGATCTAATGGGCATCCCCGACCATTCATTCGTGCAGTTATACATAAACATATCAACAATCATATACATTAAAGGGTACTACTTAATCCCTAGTCTTCGGGGCTGACAGAGGGCCGTCAATAGCACACGGTCTATGTGCAGGCCGTATATCGTATGTAGATGCCAAGACATAGAAAGAGAGTAGGTATAATCCAACCGCATCGGGTCACGCCCGTATACGTATATGCTACGCCGCTCGGCACTAACAACAATCTAAGACATAACATATGGGTCGCTTTGTGCTAAGATATATAATAAATCAGTTAGAAGTTGATTGGGAGTTCTTTACCCCTCTCGATCCCTACTAACTATCACCAAGCCTTTTAGCACGACTTCCCATTCTGCCCAATCTACAGCTAAGTGAACCGGCTCCCGTCGTCAAAATGGCTTCGCACCCAAACCTTCCGCTCCCAGACTACTTCTCCAAGTTCGCCAGCATCTATGTCCGGCAGACGGGCCACTCAACCCTCAACATCCTCGCCGATGTTATCACCGAGCACGTACAGACGTCGGCTCACCCCATCGGCCCGGAGTCGGTAGTCCACGACACCGCCGCAGGG